>CAUYQV010178373.1:0-17667 GCA_963574575.1 Galagoides demidoff
GCCTGTGGTCCCAGCTACTTGGGAGGTGGAGGCAGGAGACTCACTTGAGCCCAGGAGTTGGAGGTTGCTATGAGTTGTGATGCCATGGCACTCTACCCAGGGGGATAGCTTGAGGCTCTGTCTCAAAAAAAAAAAAAAAAAAAGAAAGGACCTTGGAAATGTGCAAAGAGCCCAAGAGAGTTGTCCAGAGATTACTCTGAACTACTCCTTCGCCTACACGTGTTTCCTCCTCCTCTGGGTAATTTTCTAGAATCTTTTTCAGTGAAATGATAACCCTAGTTCAAGTGTTTAGAAGCATATTTTTCTAAGCACACAAAAGGGGCATGAGTAAGTCAGCATCCTTATCTAAGGATGAACTTCTGCTATTTTCCTTATCATAAGAGGGCAAATCTTTGGGACTCAGTCCAACTTTTTTTTGTTTGTTTTTTGTTTTGTTTTTTGAGATAGTCTCACTATGTCGCTCTTGGTAGAGTGCTATGGCATCACAGCTCACAGCAACCTCAAACTTGTACGCTTAAGTGATTCTCTTAGCCTCCCCAGTAGCTGGGACTACAGGCACCTACCACAATGCCTGGCTATTTTTTTGTTGCAGTTGTCATTGTTGTTTAGCTGGCCCAGGCCAGGTTCAAACCCGCCAGCCTGGTGTATGTGGCTGGCACCGTAAACACTGTGCTACGGGCACCGAGCCAGTCCAACGGTCTTGATCAGGAGTTTGAGACAAAAAACTGAGGCTTCACCATTAATTCTCTTGACTTCCCAACCCCATACCTACGGTTTACCTCTTTTTGGTTTGGATTTTCCAGTCTCTTGCTGCTATGCACCTCTTTGGTCCTATGCACCCTCTGCCTTTGCATGCTGCTCCTGCAGTTAACTCCTTCTCTGTTTGCAGCTCTCCTTCTTTACAGGCTGCTGTCACTCCCATGCTCGCTCAAGTTTCTTCAGCATCAAAACAAAACTGATACCCTGCCCTCAATCCTGTGTGCTTTCCTTACAGTCTTGGATCTCGCTTTCCCCCGAGGTGGGTTCTTTACACACCTGCAGTTTAAACTCTCTACTTTCTCTGTTCATTGCAGTCAGGTTTCTGCCCTCAAGCATTCCATGAAAACCACACTGGTAAAGTTCACCAGGGAAAGTTGACCTAAGACCACATCTAGGACACTGTGTAAAGTCTTCAGTTTACTTTGTATCTGTTCAGCATGTGAAGTTTTATCTCCTCCTTCCTTTAAACCCTCTTCTCACTTTGTTTCTGAGTTTCTCATTATTTTCCTCTGCCCTGAGGCAGTGTTCCCATAGTCTGTATTTAGACCATCAGGTGCAGCCACAAGAGGAGACACAGGTGAGGCTCAGAAATACCAAGTTTTTTATACTCAGGTCCTGGAGACAGAAGGTACAACGCACCACACAGAACCATGTGGGAAACACACGAGCGGTCAGGAGGCAGAAGACAGGTGTCAGGGCATTAGTCCAGAGCCTTTATTGCAGTGGTTCTCAACCTTCCTAATGCCCCAGCCCTTTAATACAGTTCATGTGGGTCACGGCCCACAGATCGAGAATCACTGCTTTATTGGGATTTCCTCTGGGGAAAGGCAGGCAGGGCAGGGTGAACAATTTAGGATTGGCTAGTTTGTATAATTTCAGAGGACTTGAAACCACAGGGGTGCCCCTAGTTGCCCTGGATGATTGAGACAGCAATCTTATCTCCTAGGGTGTACCAGGAGACAATAGGGGCCAGTTAGAGGACTATGTCTCTTGATCTATCAGCTTATATATCAAAGGCATGCACCTGACTGGGCCTTTTGTTATCTCTAAGAGTCTCTGCCTCATCAGAAAGGTTTTTTAGACATCAAAACATCATAATATACAGAAAATTAAATGTATATTTATGTAAGTGTGTATGCATAATTATATGCAATATACTTCTCTATATGCAATATACTTCTCTATTTCTGTCTCTTTGGCTGACTTCTCATTCTTTTGTTTACCCCTTAAAAGGTGATGTCCCAGCTCAGCGCCTATGGCTCAAGTGGCTAAGGTGCCAGCCACATACATCTGAGCTGGCGGGTTCAAATCCAGCCTGGGCCCGCCAAACAACAATGATGGCTGCAACAAAAAATAGCCAAGTGTTGTGGTGGGTGCCAGCTACTTGGGAGGCAGAGGCAGGAGAATCGCTTGAGCCCAGGAGTTGGAGGTTGCTGTGAGCTGTGATGCCAGGCACTCTACCCAGGGTGACAGCTTGAGGCTCTATCTCAAAAAAAAAAAAAAAAAAAAAAGTGATGTCCCCATGACCCTGTCTGTCCTCTTGTTGTGTTGCCTGTGCAGCTGTCTCTTTTGTGGCTTCACCTTCCATTTCTGTGCTGATGACTCAACATTGGTATCTCTAGCCATTATCACATCTGTGCTCTAGACTCACACATATTCCTGCATGCTAGAAATTTCCATCTGGATACCCAACAGGCATCTGCAGCATGTGTCTAAGTGTGAGTCCATCTGTCTTACCGAATCTGTTTATCTGCCTCTATTTTCATTTTCAAAAAATGCTGCCTCCCATTTACTGACTTCTCGACTTCTCTTACTCCATACACGCAGTCCCTCCCCAAGTCCTGTGGACTTCAGCTTCCCATCCTCTCTTCTGTTTATCCATTCCCCTTCTTCCCTTCATGTCATTCTCTGAGTTCTGTACCTTATCACTTCTCACATAAACCATGGTGATAGCCTGTGTCCAACCTTGCTTCTCTCAGAACTTTCTCTACCCCACTCATGGAGTAGGAGAGCAGGGAGAAGGATGAAATACACAGAAAAGAACTGATAAAAACATAACCAATTCCTGTGTATCAGCCAGCTCAGAGTAGGTTCTTTCTAAAATACAAACTAGATTATATTTAGTTGTTGATCCATCCACCTTTTAGTGATTCCTAAGTGGAATTCCTTCCGGGATAGTTGAGGCTTCTTAGATGGAATGCACAGCCCATTAATATTTAGCTATGTTCTATCTGTTACGTCTCATCTCCTGCCATTCTCCCTAGATGAACCAGATGCATACCCACATCAGACTGTTTAAAGTTCTTGGAAGATGTCATGCTGTGCTGTACATATGCTGTCCCTTCTATTTGCAGAGCCCTCCCCATTGTTGTTTACCTGGTAACGCTCAGCCTGTTACATCATCTTCAGCTGGTCTTCTGTAGTATACCTACCATTTGTCCCTACCTCCAAGTAGAACTGATTATTTCTTCCTTTATATCTTTTGCATATCTAGTCTATGTATGCATTTATCATAATGAATTGTAGTTTGTTGACATCCACTGAAATCATAATCTCCTTGAGGGTAAGCCTGTATCTTTCATATATTTAGCAATTACTATAGAGTTTGGCAGCTAACAGAGTGGGTGCTTCATTCATGTTTATTGATCTGGTCCCTGCCTTTCTCACTTGTTTAATAGTTGACTAATCTTTTCCCACTTCCTTCTCAGTAAATGTTCAACCATATATAAAGACTCAGTTCATCTCCTATGCATAATATATTTGTTCCCTGGATACCCGTTTATCAATAAGCATTCACATTATTTAATCTGTTTTGATGTCCATTTTCCCTGCAGGAGTCCAGGGGACCACATGTGATGTCTCTGTACCTCCAGCATCTATCAGTGGGGCTGATGCATATTAGGCAGTGAGGTGACATTTATGAACATATGAACATGGACTCAGAGTTGCTAATTTCTAAGGTCTCCGCCAAGTCCAAAACTGTATGTATGATTGTGGGTTCTGAAAATTGTGACATAATGTAGAAGATTTCTCTGAGCAGATGGTCAGAAAAGTTAAAGCACCAATTTAATAGCTGGCAAATTTAAAGGTAAACATTCAAGAAAGTGAATCAAATGAAGGTGAATCCTCCAAAAGGGTTGGGAACATTAGCAAAATTGTGTGTAAGTAGTCCCAGGATCCCTCTTTGCACTTGTGCTGTGTTCCACATGTTCCCTCCAATAACACATGTGCCTTCAGAACTTCCAAAAAGGTGTTTAATCACTTCCCTATGACTAAGCCCCCACTGGTAAAAAATGTGCTCCAAGTACATTATTTTTCTCCAGAAAAATTACTTTTGTTTCCTTTAGCATTTCATTTTAACTTGTTAATTTTTAACTAAACACAAAGTAATTTATTCAATATTTATTTCTCTTCAGGTAGAGCTCTAAGAAAAAAACCCCAGAATCTTAAGGATTGTTTTTCTGCAAACACATTTTTTACTTTTGCTGTGTAGTATATATATATTTTTTTCAGACTAGGTTTTTTCTTTTTTTTTTTAGACAGAGCCTCAAGCTGTCCCCCTGTGTAGAGTGCTATGGTATCACAGCTCACAGCAACTTCCAACTCCTAGGCTCAAGAGAGTCTCCTGCCTCAGCCTCCCAAGTAGCTGGGACCACAGGCGCCCGCCACAACGCCCAGCTATTTTTTGGTTGCAGCCGTCATTGTTTTTTGGCCCAGGCTGGATTCGAACCCACCACTTTAGGTGTATGTGGCTGGTGCCTTAGCCACTTGAGCCACAGGTGCTGAGCCTCAGACTAGGTTTTGGGCTGTTGCCCCACTTGGAATGCACTGGCATCACTGCAGCCTCAAACTGCTGGGCTTAAGCAATCTTCCTGCCTCAGCCTCCCAAGTAGTGGGACTACAAGCCTGTGCCACCACACCAGCTAATTATTGTATTTTTTTAGAAATGAGGTATTGCTATATTGTCCAGCCTGGTCTTGAACTCCTGTTGTCAAGTGATCCTCCTACCTTGACCTTCGAAAGTGCTGGGATTACAGGTGTAGGCCACCATGTCTGGCCCCACTGTATTTCTAGGATTAGTGTTAGATGAGTGGACAGAATTTAAAAAAAAAAATGTGGGACACAGGGCAGCGCCTATGGCTCAAAGGAGTGGAGCGCTGGCCCCATATACCAGAGGTGGCGGGTTCAAACCTGGCCCCAGCCAAAAAAATAGCAAAAAAAAAAAAGTGGGATACAAATCCTAAAATCTAACTGAAGAGTGAACCAGAAGAAACTTATGATGCAGTGTATACATTATATAAAATAGTGCATTTTAACCTGAGGGAGTGCCAGAAAAGGCCATTCTAACTGTGTACATGTATAGAAGGACTCAGGGTGAAGGAAAAATTAGAAGAAAGTGAAATTAACCTGGAGAAATTTGCTGAAGAAAATCTGACAATATGTAGATTGTCAAAGGTGAGAGCCTATGAGGAATGTGGATTCTGGGTGTGGGGGATGGAAACTGGGTGTTCTTCCTTGAATACTCTTGAGAGAAAGACTCCAAGGCTGCTCCATTTACCTTCTTTGCCAGTTCCCTCCCGAGTCCCCTCAGGGAGCTCCTGTGTGATTGCACTGCACTCTATTTGGGACACCTGTGAGCTGTGCTCCTCACTCCCCTCTTCAGAGGAGAGCATTTTCCAGTTAGCAGTGGTTCTCAACCTTCCTAATGCCATGGCCCTTTAATTCAGTTCCTGTGGGTCTTGACCCACAGGCTGAGAAATGCTGAGTTAGACATTGCTGAGTGTTGATTCTGTTTTCCCCCTGGCAGGTCAGAGTCTCCCTCTTTTGTAGGTAGGTGGAGAACTTTAACATTTGAAAGGAAAGGGAATTGTGTGATTTTGGCCAGGATGCTTCCTTGCGGCTCAGTTTCCTGATTTCTAAAATGAGGTTATGATGATTATTTTCTATAGCATAGATTGTATGCACAAACAAATGTTAGCTCCTCTTTTCCAAACCAAATTAAGACACTCTGACTTAGCTGCTTTGAATAGGAAGAGATTCTGGTCCAAACATCTTGTCACTGAACTGTGCAAGCGGCTGTGTTGAAATGTCAACATGCCAGGCCCTGGGCAGAGCTTTGTATCTGTACACGTATTTTCACATTTTATCCTCACAACAACCCACCTAGGTTATCATCCCTCTTTACAAATGAAGCTTAGGGATGATAGGTAACTTGCTCTGCCTTCCCAGTAGGTTCTGTCCATCTCTTCTCAGCATTTGTGTGTGTGTGCTTGCCTCTCTGACACACCTGGTTCAGAGTTCTTGAGAAGGGACAGGAATCACTAGTGTTACAGACAAGAACCACAGCCCAGTGCCCCTTGAAAGGTCAGGACAACCCACAGGAGCACGTAAGCTTCCTCCACCCCCATCCCACCCCACCTGAGTTTAATTACCTGAACCTGTAGCATGATCCAGTGCCCAAGCCTCAGCTGAAAACATTCAGAAATCTAGAGTTGTTTGTTACCAGGGCCGGTCATGGTGGATTATGCCTGTAATCCTAGCCTTCTGGGAGGCTTAGGTAGATGAATAGCTTGAGGTCATGAGTTTGAGACCAACTCCAGCAAAAAGGGAGACCCTGTCTCTACTAAAAATAGAAAAACTGAGGCAAGAGGATTGCTTGAGCTGAAGTTGGAGGTTGCTGTGATGCCACGGCACTTTACCCAGGGCAATAATTTGAGACTCTGTCTCAAAAAAAAAAGAATTGGCTTTTTTTAACCAAGCACATGATGTTCTCAGTAAACCAGATGCCAGTTTATTAATTTACAAAGGAGAAGTACACCTTCCCTTTGAACGGACTATTTCCTTCCCCTCAGTGACCCAGGGAGTCATACCCGGGCATCCAAGTGCTACTTGGGGCCATGCACTCTGGCTATCCACATCTGCATCCCCAGTACAGGCTCTGGAACTCAGGTGGTGATCAATAAATATTTGCAAAGGGAAGTGAATTTTGACAGAGATAGGACTTGTTTATTTGGGGCCATTTTTAGGCTACAGGAGCTGGAGAGGTTTTTTTACCCAAATACTAGGTTAGTTAAAGGCTGCTTCTGAGCCCCAAGATCTACACAAACACTACATGGCAAGATTGGTGAAGAGGCCATTTTTTTTTTTTTTAACATGGCTAATTTCATTATAAAGGAATTTCATCTCAGAGATTTACCTAGCAGGGTCACACTCGACTTCATCATGTGAGTTCTCTTTTCCTTTACATTTGAAATGAATGCTATAAAGGATTCTATTATGCTACAAGTAATAATAGCACACACACCGATGACTGTCCACTGCCTGGCCTGAAATAGATTCTTCAGTAAAAGAACAATGCTGTCATTTACCAAGTTGAATGGAAAGCAAGGATCTGAACTGAAGATAAAAAAAAGAATCATGAGTCAGTGGAGTCTAATTTAGCTTTGATGGCACATTATTAGGTCCATTTTTAGGGAAAATTATATTGTTTGAGAAGGAAGTGTCCTATCCATTTATCAGAGCCCTGGTGATAAGATCACTTGTGATAAAAGACTGCTTCTCAGGCCCCACAAAATAGGCCTCCCCTTTCCTTGGGCCCTCTCAAATCATCTGCTGATCTAGATACTTCTCTAACAGTCCTCAAACTCTACGGGCAACTTGGTCCTCCTCCTGCCACAGGCAAGAAGAGTCCCTGGTCTGAGGAGCCCTTACTCAGAATTCTTGGCTGCTGTGACATCACTCTCTGGGTCTGTGTGTCCAGGACTCTGCCTGTAGCCTCTCCTTCCACATGCTCTTCAAGTGCAGCTGTGTCTATGGCTGGGGCTTCACCCAGTACCTGGTGCTGCAGCCCTTGCCCCTCAATTGCAGTGTACAACCCTCACGGTGCTTCACAGTGGTACATTGTGCATGATGACCCTCTCCCATCCCATCCAACACCCTAGGTCTCTTTGTCCTGCCATGTTCAGGTCAGTTTAACATTTATTGTGTGCATGTGGCAGGCATCTTCTGTAAGATACAAAGGTTCTATTCTATAACATTCAAGTGAATGTTCTTCTATTTAATTTGCAGGAGTTTTATTTTCAGTCTCCAGTAATTACTGGAATCCCTAAAGTCTGTATTTTAATTTTATTTTTATTTATTTATTTTCTTCTGAGACAGAGTCTCACTGTGTTGCCCTTGGTAGAGTGCTGTGGTGTCACAGCTCACAGCAACCTTGAACTCTTGGGCTCAAGAGATTCTCTTGCCTCAGTCTCCCAAGTAGCTGCGCCTACAGGTGCCCGCCACAATGCCTGGCTGTTTTTTGTTGCAGTTGACATTGTTGTTTAGCTGACCTGGACTAGGCTGGAACCCGCCACCCATGGTATATGTGGCTGGTGCCGTAACCACTGTGCTACAGGTGCTGAGCCTGTACTTTCTTTTCTAATCAGACAAAAGAGTAAGAGAGGAAAGAAGCAGTATGATCAATTTGCTGTCATCTCTGCCAGCAGCACCCAGCCAATCCCCCCAGATTTTCAGACCCCTTCACTTTAGATCTTCCTTCCACACAGCCTGGCTGTGAAAGTAGCTAAGAAGCTTCTAGATTGTTTCCCTACTGTCTTTGCAAAAGAAAGTTCTGTTTAGACTCTGAGCTGCCTGGGAAAGAGACCATATTTTATTAATTTCTGCATCTTCAGAGTACTTTACACAGTGTGGAAAGTGTGGGCTGAAATAATAGAATACTGTATAGCTGTAAAAAGGAAGCTCTTTTTGTTCTGTAACAAAGTGATCCCCAAGATAAGCTGAGTGGAAAAAGGCCAACTTTAGAACTGTGTTATATACTCCAGAATACTACCATTTGGGTAAGGAAGGGGAAAGGAATGTTTAATCTCTGGAGGGATGTTTAAGTCCCCAGGAAAGGGAACTGTGTGGCTGGGGAGAAGGATGTCAGGGAGACTTTTATCCTTTTGTACTTTTAGAACTTTAAACCCTGTAAACATTTTACTGCTTAAAAAAAAAAAAAGGTTAATTTAAAAAACATATGGTGAATTTATTTGAAATATCCAGAATAGGCAAAGTCATAGAGACCTAAAGCAGATTTAGTGGTAGCCAAGGGCTAAGGGGAGGAGAGATTGGGTGTGACTAATTAATTGGGTATGAAGCTTCCTTTTGGAGTGATAAAAATATTCTGGAACTGGAGAGTGGTGATGGTTACACAAGCCTGTGAATGTACTAGATGCCACTGAATGTACTGAATGCCACTTCAGAATGGCTAAAATGGTGAATTTTATCACAAATTATGCTATATAAATATATATATCTTTTTGAATTCATGAATAAATGAGTGATATGCCTATTATGTTTACAAATCGCAATGAGATTTCTTCTGCTTTGTGGGTTTTTTTTTTTTTTAAAGAGATGGGGTTGGACAGGCCTGGTGGCTCCCTAGTACTCTGGGAGGCTGAGGCAAGAGGGGTCCCTTAAGTTTATGAGTCCAAGCACAGCCAGAGTGAAACTCTGTCTCTATAAAACAGAAAAAATTAGCTGGGCATTGTGTTGGGCTCCTGTAGTCCTAGCTACTTGGGAGGGTGAAGCAGGAGGATCACTTGAGCCCAGCCAGGACTTTGAGGTTGTTGTAAGCTGTGATGCTACAGCACTCTACCCTTGGTGACAGAGTAAGACTCTGTCTCCAAAAAAATTAATTAATCAATTAATTAAAAAAGAGACAGAGTCTCACTCTGTCTAGAGTAGGAAGATCACAGCTCACTGCAGCCTCAAACTCCTGGGCTCAAGTGATCTTCCCACCTTAGCCTCCCAAAGCATTGGAATTATAGGCATGCGCCACTTCACTGCCCTTCTGAAGTTTTTTTTTTGCAGTTTTGGCCAGGGCTGGGTTTGAACCTGCCACCTCCAGCATATGGAGCCAGCATCCTACTCCTTTGAGCTACAGGTGCCTCCCCCTTCTGAAGTTTTTTAATGGAAAATACCAAACATATACAAAATCAAATAGCATAATAAACTACCATTTAATCTACTATTTAGCTTCCATAATTAGGAATTCATGGCCAATGTAAAATCTGACTCCATTTATACCTGACCCACTTCTCCACACCTACTGGATTATTTTGTAACAACTGTAGATATTTTAACATGAATCTCTAAAAACTAAAGACTCTTTTATGAAATTTACTTAAATTATCACATATTAAAAAAAACTGTTATTCCTGGGCGGCACCTGTGGCTCAAAGGAGTAGGGTGCCAGCCCCATATACTGGAGGTAGTGGGTTCAAACCCAGCCCCGACCAAAAACTGTAAAAAAATAAAATAAAATAAAATATTTTAAAATTGTTATTCCTTAATACCATTGAAGAATGGTGTTCACATTTCACAGATCACCCCATGAACATCCTTTTAGAGTTAACTTGTTGCCTTGTGGTTTTAAAGAGACTGAACTAATTTTCCCAGAACTGACCTAGCAAATTCATTCTCAGCCATCATGACATCTTGAGGAAGTTAGTTTCTTATCTGAAGACGACTGAAGTTGGACAAGATGCTCTTAAAGTTCCATTGCTGTTCAAATCTTTTCTGAAGAGTTTCTGAGGAACATCTTAACCTGGCTCTGGCCCATGGTATTGTGTGGCAATAGAAGTCAGTCATGAAATACCAGTGAGCCTACTGAAATCCTAACCTGAGAACTCCCAGTTTATCCCAGGACTCATTAAGACGAACCTCTCCATTCTTCCTGTTGGCATTAATTTTTTTTTTTTTTTTGAGACAGAGCCTCAAGCTATTCCCCCTGGGTAGAGTGCCATGGCATCACAGCTCACAGCAACCTCCAACGCCTGGGCTCAAGCGAGTCTCCTGCCTCAGCCTCCCAAGTAGCTGGGACCATAGGCACCCGCCACAATGCCCGGCTATTTTTTGGTTGTAGCCCTCATTGTTGTTTTGGTGGGCCCAGGCTGGATTCGAACCCGCCACCTTAGGTGTATGTATCTGGCGCCTTAGCCACTTGAGCCATAGGTGCCGAGCCAGGTATTAATTTTTTTTTTTTTTTTTTGGAGACGGAGCCTCAAGCTATCCCCCTGGGTAGAGTGCCATGGCATCACAGCTCATAGCAACCTCCAATTCCTGGGCTCAAGCGAGTCTCCTGCCTCTGCCTCCCAAGTAGCTGGGACCACAGGCGCCCGCCACAACGCCCGGCCAGAAATATTCTTACAATAACATTCTGTACTTTTCCTTACAAGAATGAGAAAATTGTGTACATGAAGTCACTTCCTCTCAAATCTGTAAATAGTGAACATCTATCACCATGCTGACCTGAGTCAACCGGATTTCCAAACTGATCAAATTTTTTTCCCGTTTTTCCTTTCTTTCTTTTTTGCCATGCATTTTGTCGTGGGTTACAAATTTTCTTGTCGTTACTCTAGTACACTGATTTCCAACCTGTATGCCACGGCACACTGTTGGGCCATGAGAGGATCTTAGGAGTGCTGCAAAAAATTTTAAAGACCCTTAATTAAATTATTTTTGAAAGAAGTTCAAAGTACAGTAAGTATATTCTCTATTTTACTCTTTTTTTTGATCGACATACTTGAAGTATGCCACAGAAAAGCACAATAAGTATATTTCTTTTTTTATTTTCTTTTTGATCAACATAATTTACATGTGCTGTGGAAGTTGAACTAGAGGTTGGAGTGTGTTGTGAGATAAAATGGTTGAAAAACATTGCTGTAGAAGAACAACATTGACTAATTTGATGCTTAGAAAAAGCGTATTTAAATTTTGTTCTTTAACCTTGATAAGTTGTATGATATTTATTAAACTTTTAAAAATCTAGAGACTGGTGAAATACAAAAAAAAGAAGAAATAATGGCAGTGTTCTGAAAGCATTTCTAGTAATTCCTCACATGGAAGAGGAAAACTTGTGGAAAGTTTTCTGTTTGGGTGGAAAATCACAACAGATTTGGGTTTAAAACTTAATTGTATTAAACTTAGATGAGGTTCTACATATATATATGTATATTGTTGTTGTAGTTTGACTGGGCCCGGGTTCGAACTTGCCATGCTCAGTATACGGGGCTGGTGCCCTACTCCCTGAGCCATAGGCACCAACCCTGAGGTTCTATAATTTTTGAGGTCAAACTTGAGACCATAAAGAAGATAGTACAGACTTTATTCTCAAGTACTGCTTCTAGGAATGTATTGAAACTGTGAATAAACAGATAAAGAAGGATCTTTTGTTTTCTGTTACTCCAGCTCTTTGAATCTTTATGTCTATCCTTCTCCAAGCTGATTTTCTCCCAAAGGATGGTTTTACATGGTAATCCCCTTCCTCTTTCTCTGTCTTCTGTCTTTTTAAGACAATAAAAAGGAAAAGAGAATTAATCACACACAGTTCACACTCTGGTCTTCTCAATGAAACGATCTAAACTACTGAAGTTCTATTTATGTTGTAATTGTAAAAACTTTTGCATTTCATTAATATTTGTTATGAATTTGTCACATTGACATTCACATCTAGGTTTTACAGAAAGATGTCTAATTTATATCCAATGGTCTACATTTAAAGTACTGGGCAATGATGCTGGTTAGATAATAATGGCTATTTGAAGGATTAAACAAGAAAAGGACAAAACTAAACCAAATAAAAATGTAGGTTTGTGGGGTCATAAGATATTTGGTTCATATCCGAGTCACAGACCTTTGTTATTCAAAAAACTGGAAAACTGAGAAAGCTTCATTCTCCCCCTGAATTTTAAAGAGTATACAAGCTTAACTCACCGAACACAACTCTGAAATGGTTTTAATTCCCTTATTATCAATGAAGGGACCACAGAATGCGGAGAGAATTTTACCTTAGGGAAATGTACCGCTGTGCATTTTCAGTAACTGTATAGTACATTTCTGCCTCTATGCTTGAAAATTAACAGCATGTTAACGGGACTGTTGCCTACACTTGTGGCACTATCTGCTTAGGATTAGGCCATTAAATATTGATGGAGATAATTGTTCCTGCCTTTGAACATCAGAAAGATGGAACTAAAAGTAGTTTAACTGGCATTTGCCTTTATGCTTGGTAAATAGAGAGCTGGATTTCTAAGTGTATAAGGAGAGGCATGCACCTTGTTCCATAGCCAAAGCATCATTGATCAGAAAGTATGGTTTGCAAAAATGTTATAGTAAAAGTTAAATGGAACAATTCAGCTGAGCTTTGTTGAAATTTACTGGAAGAGAATGGGATAGAACTGTGCATTAAGGACATGCAAACATGATTTCTTGCCATTTATTGTATTGCTTTTTATTTTAAAATGAAATTCACATGTGTTGTGGGAAAAATCACTATTGTAGTGAATATATTTTGCAATCTAGAGGATTTCCTTATGTATTTGACCAGATACTGCCTTATCCAGGACTCTTGAGTAAATAAAAGTCTCTAGGGCTGACTCTATTCCATTGCAGTTTGCCTCTTAAGTATTTATCCTCCTAACCAGATTGTCTCTTGAAAGATTATGTCCTGTTCATTATCCTAACCTTGGTGCTACTACAGTACTTTACACATCCTATATCATCAATAAATGTAAGTTGAATTTATGTTTGTAATATTATATCCTAGTAAGTGATAGAGCCTAGACCCAGTCACGAGTCTACTTTGTCACCAACATTCAAGGAAACTACCTTCCTTGAACTGCATTCCTACACTGTGTTACCAGCTTCAAATGGCTAAGCTGGAGACTTAGAAGGCAGTTTCCTTGAATGTTGGTGACAAGGCAGACGTGTGATGGGTCTAGGCTCTATCATTTACTAGGATATAATTTGGAGCTGATTATTTAAAATTTTTAATCCTTAGGTTTTTATTAATAAAATGGGGACAATATGCCCTACCTTATAGAGCTATTTTTGAGAATTAAGTGAAATAATGTATTTATTATTTAACCATACTACCTAGAACACCATAGATTCTATATGACAGTAATTACTTCTTTAAAATTGCATTAAAAATTTGAGCTATTTCAAGAATCTACCAAACGGTCTTTTAATTAAAAATATATCACAGAGCAATAGAGTCCAGACTGTGGCAAAAAAGAAAGAAAAAATAATAGAAGTATCCTGAGACCATAATATTGGGAGATTATTTGTTTAATTAAAATGACTTTGTTTTTATTCCACTGTGGTCTGAGAAGATCCAATGTCTGATTTCTATCTTTTTTAATTTATTGAGATGTATTTTGTGGCCTAAGATATAATCAGTCTTGGAGAATGTTCCATGTGCTGATGAGAAGAATTTGCATTCAGTAGTTTTGGATAAAATGTTCTGTAAGTGCCTGTTAGACCCTTTTGTTTTGTAGTCCCATCTAAGTCCAGTGTTCCTATATGTATTTTCTGCTCCATTGACCTGCCCAGCTATGTCTGTGGGGGGTTTCAGTCCCCAGAAATTGTGATGTTGCTGTTTGTCTCTGTGCTCAGACCTAGTAGAATTTGCTTCTATATTAGGTACAAAAGTATTTAGGATTGTTACGTCTTTTTATTGAATTGTTCCCTTTAACCTTACATAATGACCATCTTTGTCTTTCTTTACTATTGTTGATTTAAAGTCAATTTTTGATATAAGAATGACTTCCTTGGATTTCTATTGGTGTCTGTTTGCACAGAGTATTTTTTTTCCATTTTCTGCACCTTGAGTCTGTATGAGTCCTTGTGAGTTAGATGTGTTTTCTAGAGACAGCAGTTACTTGGATTGTATTTTTCATCCACTCAACTAGCTTATGTTTCTTGAGTGAGGCATTCAGACCTTTCATACTGGCTGATAGAACTGATATGTGGGATGCTCTTATCTTCATCCTGTTACAGCTTTGTTTTTACTGCTTATGCTACTGCTTTATATGAGCTTTTGGATGGCTTTACACAGGTGGGTGTCTATTGTGTTGATCCATGTATAATGCAGTTTTCTGAATATTTATTATAGGATGGGTATTGTCTTGACAAAGTTCTTCAGTGTTTGCTTGTCTGGAAAAGTATTTCTCCTTTGTGTATGGAACTTAAGACTCAAGATGAGACCCCTAAATCCCTTCTGGATTAAAAGGCCTCTATTGAGAAGTCTGCAGTCAACCTGATGGGTTTCCTTTGGATGTTTCTGGGTGTTTTTGCTTCATAACTCACAGTAGTTCCCCTTTCATGTTGACTTTAGCCAGTCTGATGACTATGTGTCTCTGTGATTGCTTCTTTGCAATGAATTTCCCAGGTATTTGTTGAGCTTCTTATACCTGGTTATCTAAATCTGTAGTAAGTTCAGGGAATTTTTCCTCAATTATTCCCTAAGATAGGTTTTCCAGCCCTGGTGCATCTCTCTTGTTCACCCTCAGGGATGTCTATACTTATATTTGGCTATTTTACATAATCCCATATTACTTGAAGGTGTTGTTCATTCTTCTTAATTCTTTATTTTTGACTGACTGAATTAATTCAAAAGAGTTGTCTTCAAGCTCTGAGATTCTTTCTCCTCCCTGGGTTAATCTGCTCTTAAAATTTACCACTGTGTTTTGTATTTTTTAATGCATTTTTCATTTCCAAGAGTTCTATTTTTTTTAATGTCAATTTCTTTAGTGAATTTTTTATTCATTTCCTAAGTTGTTTTTCTGGTTTCTTTGAATTGGTTTTATGTTTTCTCTTAAATTTCCTGAGACTATAGATGTATTTGGAATTCTTTATCTTCTATTTCAATGTTTTTATTTTGATTGGTATTCATTGCAAGTGAGCTGGTGTTCCCTTTGGTGGTGTTCTTTAGCTGTGAACTTTTATAATTTCAGTATAATTCTTACCTGGAGTAGCTATCATTTCTTACTTTTTAAATTTATTTTGATTATAGGGGGCTTCTGCCTCCCTATGTTGGATAAGAACTTTTGGCTCTGTTTGTGTGTACTTTGGGGTGTAGGATCTGGATTTATGCCTTGGTTGTGAATATTCTTGGTGTGGGGATTTTCTCAGTTGCTAATTGTTTGTAGATAGTGGTGAGCTCTGTGGATGGGAAGATGTCCTGCTTCCTGTTGATGAGGGAGGATGGAGGCCTTTGGAGTCTTTTTTCTTTTCCCAACCCTATGGTCTTCTTAACTGTGTGAATTATATTGGCACACCTAATTTAATCTGAGGGACAGTAAGTGTTGCTTGTTGGTAAAAATTAACTACATCCTGAATTATTTAGTAATTAAATATTGTAAGGGGCTATGGAGCTTACTATCAGTAGATTGTAGTTACCAGAAGGAACAAACAGCAGTGTGAATGTCTCTAGCCTCTCAGGAGAAGCCTAAGATGGCTGAGGAGATGAGCAGGGCCCCGGAACTTCCAGGTGAATACTTGCTCTCCACCACAGCAGAGGTGCATGTGGGAGTGAGGCTGGATGAGTTGGGAGTTGGGATGAGTAGGCCTGCCCTTGGGTTCCACAAAAGCTGTGGCTATATGGGTAGGGGTCAGGAGACCTGCTCACCAGCTTCTGGGGCCAGCCACTAGGGAGGAGCTGATGCAGCCCCACCCAGCACCAGCAAGTATGCTTGTCAGGGAGGGGCCATTTGAGATACACAACTGGTTGCTGGGAGTGGGTTTTGTTCATGTTTCCTTTTCTTTGTTCAATGGTCTTCCTCTAGAATCTTCCACCAGGCAGGGGCTCAAACTAGTTGAGCTCTCCCACATGGCACTATGGGCTGATATCTTCCCTGTCTGGGATCCCACCCTGGGTTGAAAACATTGCCTTTCTGGGGTGGGTGAGGGGGTGCTCCACAAGTGTGCTGTGGTTGGGACTCTCCTTTCTGTTTTGCCCATGCAGGCTTTCTTTCCTTCTGAAATTAGTTCAAAAATTCCTCTATGTTCCTGAGCAACATGATTGAGCCTTGAGGGTACAGCAACTGGCCTGCAGCAAACTGTTTCTTCTGTTTCTTGGTCCCCAAGGATCAATCCCTGACTGTGCCAGGGATAGGTGTGTTGGTATGAATTTGTCTATGAGGTGCTCAAGCAGGTTTGGCAAGTCTCTGCTTTGGGATATATCTAAGGTGACCAGAAGTCCCGCTTTTGGTGGGACACTCCCGATTTTTAACAATTTGTCCTGCATCCCATGGTGTTTTAAAAAAATCTGATTTTTGGAAAGAATGCACAACAAGTTAGGGAATGGCAGGAGAATGGGAAAGGAATATACGGTTTTTGGCTGCCATGTGGCTATTTTGCCAGGATATGAGTTTTATATTATATAATTTTAAACCTTAATAATAACAAATAATTATTGAGAACTGATTATCGAGAACTGCTTATCAAAGTTTGCAATGTTGATCAGTTGTTAGAATTCGACCACCATTGTTTGGACTTAATGAACAATTGCATTTTTTGGCATTGGCAATGTTGAAAACATTTTGTAACTGTCTCTCAGATGATATACATGGTACTATGTGCTAGTGCTAGTTAAACAAATGATGTCAACAAATCAGCTATTCAGATAATTTAGGTAAGTAATTTATTTATTTATTTAATGAATTTAGCTGACAGTACTCGTATTATTTATATTTTATCATGGTGGCAAAAAGTCTAGCCCAGGCCTTGAAAGTGACACTTATGACTTACGAGGTATCATTATTAAAAAAAATATTGATAAGGAAAAGGTTAAATCTTGGGCATTAGTAAAAATCACAATAGAGAACAAATGGTTAGAAATATTTCATCATTTTGAAACAAACCATGTTCCATACAATAATGCACTAAAAATTATGGGGTATGCTCTGTCCTTGCCAGGAACTAATGCTGCAACTGAACGCGTTTTTTCTATGGTAAATAAAGTGTGGACATCAGAAAAATCACAATTAAGTATTGAGACTTTGAAAGCCATTTTATGTGTGAAATATAATTTAACAAATTCTTGTGAAAAATTTCATGACCTTTTAAACAACAACAGCAATC
>CAUYQV010178375.1:0-52804 GCA_963574575.1 Galagoides demidoff
CCTGTGGTCCCAGCTACTTGGGAGGCGGAGGCAGGAGACTCACTTGAGCCCAGGAGTTGGAGGTTGCTATGAGCTGTGATGCCATGGCACTCTACCCAGGGGGATAGCTTGAGGCTCCGTCTCAAAAAAAAAAAAAAAATGTCTTGGGCGGTGCCTATGGCTCAAAGGAGTAGGGCACTAGCCCGATATGCTGGAGGTGGTGGATTCAAACCCAGCCCTGGCCAAAAACTGCAAAAACTGCAAAAAAAAAAAAAAACAGTTTTATATATAATACAGAAAGGAACATAATCTAGTGTAAATTTTAAAAATACATTTTGGCCCATATTATTTTCTGTTGCATTCTCCTCCACCCGTAGTACAGTATGATGGAAGTGAGAGGTGCTCAGATTTCATTGTTTTTAAAAAGGTGGTTGTTTTTTTCATGTTTTGTTTCCTGATTGTTTCCTGATTAACTGGTAATTAAGGCGTTTGATCTTTCAGACAAAAGTCAATATATTAATGATTTGTATTCTTTTATATATTTTCTGTTTCTTAGTAGGATTCTTATCACCAATGAAATTTATTTAGTATTTGATTATTTTGTGTTATGGAAAACTTTGATAAGGTAGTTCAGAGATTTTTGAACAGCTTAAAATAGGAAGGAATGAATAGGCTTGGGAGTATGGGTGGGTGAGAGAATGATACGGCCACTAAAAAGATACAGTTGAGACAGTGGATAAGAACTTTCTGGATAGAACAGAATATATAGGACAGTAGTTGAAAGATAAGATTGGTATGGTCAAAGAATACAGAAGAGTTGGAAGATCTAGGTCAGGTTTCTTCCGTGTTACCTGTAGATGAGAATCATCTAAAGGTTCTTAAATACAGATTCCTGAAATCCTGATCTACCAAATCAGATTTGATAGGGCCTGGCAATCTGTTTATTAAGCTTCCTGCTGTAGTTCATGTTATAATTGGGTAAATTTTGGGAAACACTGACCAAGGATTTTACATCTCAGTTCTGGTATATTTTGTTTTTGGCCAGAGGAAGAAACTTAGTCTTTTTGGTGTTCTTCATATGTGTGATATCTAGGGTTCCAGTTTTGAGGTTCTCTAGTTTTATGAAGATACCCTGGGCTAGAATGCATAAGACATTGGGTTTTGAGTTTTATCAGAAAAGAAATAAAAAGCCTTTGGAAGTTTTAAAGTAGGGAATGATAAATGACAGCAGTTTGAAAGACTGGTTTGGGGGACCATGTGAGATCTATTGGAGAAAAAGAACCCAAAGGCAGACCAGAGGGGAGGTTGTACTTGCGCCCAGATTTAAAGCAGACAGGCTTGAATTTGACCTGAAATAGGGATGAAAAGGAAGAAGGCATACTTGACATTTGGCATAGATTCTCAGGGTGAAGGGGTTGACTGAAGCATTGGGCAATAATAGTGCTTTAATATCAGTAGAAATAGAGCTAAAGTAGATAGAAAGATGCCAAGCTGGGCGTTAGACACACTGAATTTGAAGCAACAGTAGAACATCTGTGAAGCTCAGAGAAATGACAGGTTTAAGGATAAAGAATTGGGAGTCAAATGCAAAGTGAGACTGGTGAATACTGTTAGGAGGTTTGCATAGAAAGAATTGAAGATAGGAAAGTATAAAACTTACATTTGGGAATATGTTGTATCAGGAAAGATGAGGAAGTTATAGTCAGAGCAGTAAAAGAAGCATGAGAGTCTAGTTTCATTGATATTAATGGGGATGAGAATTTTCAGGAAGGAATGGATGAGTGAATGCCATAGAGAAGCTGGTTAATATGAAGATTGAGAAATGGATGTGAATCCTGTTGTAATTGAGGAGTAGGCGCAACACGGCCCACTACCGTTTCCAGTGTTCTTTGGATTTGGCAGTTAACATACCATACGTGGTCTTGAGAAGTTTCTGTAGGATGGGAAAGAAATGTTTCTAGCATTAATATTAAATTTAATTAAACCTCAAGACAAACTGGCTTTGGATTGTTTCTGGGGGTATACTTCCTTCCAGAGGTTCTTCACTTGTGATAAGCCACTTGTAATGTCTTTGCTGAATATATGAGTAGAGATGTATATGCATACTGACATTTCAGTAGACGGCAACAGGGTCTTGGTGCTTGACATGCCTGCCTTATTCTGCTTCTGAATGAAGGGAACTTTGGTGTTAGCCAATTATGAGACCTACTTATTGGAGGAAGACCTCTTTTAATTCCAAACTTACTTGAAATACAGTATTTAGGCATTCATTAAATATTTCTTCTCAATCTTAGTTTAGTAGTCCCTCACTGCCTATGCATGTGTGGTAGAAAATTTACAAGGTAGAAGGATGAAACTGTCACTTCACACAGGATGGTTTGGGGGTATTAATATGACACGTTTTGTTCTGTAATCTTTTTCTCCATTAAATAGGGAAATATCTTTTTATTTTTTAAATATTCTACATTATTTTTATGATCATAATATTCTGATCCCGTATATCAAGTTATTTCTAAAGTTTTGCAAGTAAAGGTAGAGTATCCCTAATCTGAAAATCTAAAACCCAAGGTGCTCCAAAATCTAAAACTTTTAAACTACCCTACATAATGTTATGGTGGAAAATTCTGCACATAAGTCCTTACCACAAACTTTGTTTCATGAACAAAGTTATTTAAAAATATCGTATAAGGCTGGGTACAGTAGCTCATGCCTGTAATCTGAGCACTTTGGGAGGCTATGGCAGGGGGATCACTTGAAGCAAGGAGTTGGGACACCAGCCTGAACAAGAGTCAGACTCCGTCTCTACAAAACATAGAAAAATTAGCCAGGCATGGTGGTGCTGCTTGAACCTAGGAGTTTGAGGCTGTGATGAGCTTTGATGGTGCCCCTGCACTATAGCCTGGGAGATAGAGCAAGACTTGCACATAAGGTATAGATGAAACATAAATAAACTTCATGTTTATACTTGGGTTCCTTCTCCAAGATAATCTCATTATGCATATACGTATTTTTCAAAATCTAAGAGAATTGAAAGTTCAAAACATTTCGAGAAAGTTTTGGATAGAGAATATCTAGCCTGTATAAAGTTAATATAAACCTTTGTTCTTATCCATGATTATTTCGAAATTGCTGGATTGTGGGAATAAGAAAACTGCTGGAGACTTTACATCCTTTGTATTAACCTGGATGGAAATGGAACACATTCTTAGTAAAGCATCTCAAGAATGGAGAAGTATGAGTCCTATGTATTCAATTTTGATATGAGGACAATTAATGACAATTAACGACACGGTGGGGTGTGGGGAAAGGGGAGAGCAGAGAGAGAGAAGGAGGAGGGGATGGAGTAAGAAAAAAAAAAAGGCCAAAAAAAACAACAAAAAAAAGAAAACTGCTCTCCAGAAGGATTGTACAAGTACCATAATTATTTTGAGCAATGAATGGGTGTGTCTGTCATGGAACTGTGGCAAATTCAATAGTATATATGCATTTGTGATAATTTTAACTCTTAATATAGCTATTTTGTTGGTGTTAACTAGTTAAATTACTTGATACAGACCAGGATTATATTAAGAAAGAGTAAACATGCCAATGTCTTTTCATGCATAGTTTATAGTCTTGTAGGGAGAGCAGTGTCGAAACAACCTATTTTCTTTTCTTAACCAAGTCTGTGTACTCCGAATTCCTTAATGGGACTCCTCACTGCTCTTGCTGCTCAATCTCATGTGTCATAGCAAAATTAATCTTCCTAAAGTACACCTAAATTATGGTACTTTAAGGAGTTTTCCTTTACTTTTCAAATTAAGTTTTACAGGCCTTTCCTGGACTTGTAAAAGGCATTCCATGGCCTAGTCACAACTTTATAATTTCATCTCTCTTTCTCCAGCCACATTAAAGGACTTGTTTCTTATGTGTCTTTTCTTTGCTCATATTTTTCTCTTTTCCTAGAATGCCCTTTCTTCCCTTGTTATTTTGCCCAAGTATTACTTAACCAAAGGCCCCAGGCCTCCCTGAGGTGTTCAGTAGTCTTCTCAGGGAGAGCTAATCCAGTGTTTCTCAGAACTTCCATTTCCTGCTTTTACCCTTGTACCTTCTGTTAGAGTTATTTATATATATGTGTCTTGGCTCTTTTTACAGCCTGTAAATTTTTTGAAGGCAAAAAGCTGGTAGCTTCATCAGTTGGATATCCTCATTGGCTTTGCACAGCCTCTCTATAAAGGGAGAGGCTGAGAGCTCTGAAGTTGAGCCAGTTTCATTTCTGACTCTGAACCCTACATATGTTTTTAGAAATTTTTTTAATGTGTTTTCAAGTGGGAAAAATTGGAAACAGCATTCCCTACCTTACCCTTCTTACAGGAGCAATTAAGTAATTTAAGGAACTTATATAAATTCAGGATCTTTAGATTATGTCTGCAGACTATGTATTCTTTTTTTTTTTTTGGAGACAGAACCTCAAGCTGTTTCCCTGGGTAGAGTGCTGTGGCATCACAGCTGGCATCACAGCTCACAGCAACCTCTAACTCCTGGGCTCAAGTGAGTCTCCTGCCTCAGCTTCCCAAGTAGCTGAGACCACAGGCGCCCGCCACAACGCCTGGCTATTTTTTGGTTGCAGCCATCATTGTTTGGCGGCCTGGGCTGGATTTGAACCCACCACCTTAGGTGTATGTGGCTGGTGCCTTAGCCACTTGAGTCACAGGCGCCGAGCCCAGACGGTGTATTCTATTAGTCATTTATTCCTACTTTCTCATTTATTCCTTGATGAAGAAACCAAGAAGACCTAGGAAATTAAATTATTCATGTGGATCACTCAGCTAGTGGCATGAGGCCGCTGTTTCTAACAGTTTATATTTGTACTTGAACGACCAAAGATTGAAAACTATGAAAGCTAAAATAACCTGTGGTTCAGTATTTTTTCATACCTCACCTAGCTGTAGTATTGTGTTGAATATGGCGTGTGTTTGTTTTGTATGGTCCTAACTCTGCAACTTAAAAAAGGAAGTCTATCACACCAGGCAAGGTTAGAAGTGGGTAGTTGTTTAGTTCAGGTGGGAATTCCCTGGCTAGGAGAATAATTTCTGCTTGTACTTAAAGATTGAATTACACGCTTGAATGTAAGAATGATATTCAAGTAGTGAAGAGTCTTGTCTGTTCTCTGGGTATCCCCTAGATATCCCTTTTTATATACTGTCTTATCAGCATCCACAGAGGATTGGTTCCAGCAAACCCCCCACCCTTTGGAGGGCCAGTTGTACTCTCTTGGTCTCATCTCTTGCTAGAAGGAGCCAGAGGATGTTGTTAAATTTAGCCAGTGCTTTCTTTGCATCTTTGGAGCAGTATTCTAAGCCAAAAATAGATGCAAGCGGGGAGAATCATTGACTTTGAATATGTGTATAAAACATACTTAAAAAGAAGATATTTATTTAACTTTACCTTACAAAAAATGGAGTTAAATTTATGGATTTTTTTGTGTGTGAGGGGAAAATTACTCTGGTAATTATGGAGGTGTGAGGAGTTAGAATTATTTTCTGCTCTTTTGTTTTGTTTCTCTTAGTTAAATTAGGAGTAGAGTGGAATTAAAGGAAGTACTGAAAACTACATCAACTAATGAAATAGATTGATGAATTTAATTAATTTATTAATGAGACATATATGGTGATTGTGGAAACTTGCAGTTCTCTGTCTTAATTTGTATTATCCTTAGAGGGCAACAGCCATAAATGGGTTCTCACCTTCTGCAATATACTGAAGTACTTTGAACTTGGAGATACTTATAGGAAAAAAGAAGTTTTCGTGAACCCAGATTTCTTAGCAAATAACAAAGAGGAAAAGATTTGGCTGATAACCTTATCTTTTGCTTGATAATTGATTATGCTAAAAATTGAAAAGATTTTCTCTTGAAACAAAACCAATAATTATGACAGTAAGTTTATTTCAGTTTATCCCTAACAAAATGTAGTTTATAATCAGCTATGCCTAAGTTCTTAGAATAAATAGAGGATGAATCAGATTTGGGGGAAGTGTAATTTTTGCCACAAAATTGTATAGCAGCACTTAAAATGGCATCTTTCACTGTACGATGAGTTTCACAGTGGATCGTATATATAATGTCGCTTTACAAAAAAATTTCATTTATTTAATTAACTAGGGGCTACCTACTCTTTTGAGGTCAGATATTTGCTTTCAGTGTGTCTTTTGGACTGTCAGTCTTTTTTGGAGCAATTCTCCATCATTCATAACTATCACTTATGAAACTCTGTATTATTAAGAAGATTTGCAGTTTTGTACTGTGGTTGATTCGAATTGTTTTACCTGACAGAACATTTAGGTGATGAGTGAGGCTGTATGGTGAGATTAAATAGTAATGGATATAGGAGCTTGGGCTAATTTTAAGGTTGTTGCTTTGTGGGTGCTTTCTCATTGATGATGACTTATTTTCCTATGCAACTTCGTAACCCCAGGGATTCATTTAACAATACTAAACTTGGAAAAGATCTCATTCTTCTCATGTTATTGATTACTAGGGAATTAGAAATAATTTTTTTTAAATCACAAATCACCTTTTAATTCACATTCGTGGGGAAAAGATTATGTGTGAAAACTATTTTAATTGTAAAGGCCATCTGTTCTTAGGTGTCCTTGGTGTAGGACTGGTGGTTTTTGTTTGTTTGTTTTTGATTTTTGAGACAGGGTCTCACTATGTTGCCTTCAGTAGATTGCAGTGGCATCACACCTCACAGCAACTTCAAACTCTTGGGCTCAAGCAATTCTCTTGCCTTGGCCTCTCTAGTAGCTATAAAACCCTAGTCTTTTTTATAAAGGGGGTTCATAAAGTAAAATAGTGAACATTGACTAAAATTCACATCTTTATTTTCTAGAAATGGCACTCCTATTTTTTTTTATTTGTCTTACATACTTGATATCAAGTTTATTTAAAAATTTTTATTCTTTAGCTCATGTCTATTTCCTTCCCTTACATAGTTACAGTTTATTATAGTTATATATATGTAATTATATAATTGTATGGTTATAGTTTTAGTAAGTTATTTTTAAGGTGGGGATTTTAGATTGCTTCTAGGAAACAATTTAGCATTTACACAGAACGCGGTTCATTATCATCGAAACTATCATGAGAATCTGTTGGTCTCAGAAAACTCTGTTCATGGTGTTAGTAAATTGTATTTCTTTCTCAGTTATTTTAAAGCAGGTTCAAAACACTGTTTGGCATTCTCAAGGAGATAAAAAATCAAACTTGAATGCTGATCTTTAAATACAAAGTGAGAAATAATAGAGCGAGCTCTTCATGGTTATCTTTGAATTTTAATTTATAAACTAGCACAATTTATGTAATAATTGTATTTATAAGGCTCAGTTGTCTTATGTATATTATTTATATAATAAGTACTTTGTATTGCCTCTAATCATAGCAACCCTATAAAGTATTTATTATTGATTAAAGGCAATGCATGCAAAGTATTCAGAACAGTACCCTGCTAAGTACTTAGAAAAGACAAGGATAGAGTCTCCACTATTCATTTATTATGCTATTTGTTAATTATCACGTAAAATGTTCTGTTCTTAGATGTGTGGTGGTTGAAATTGGTCAAAGCACTATATGTAATATCAGAAGTTAGGCAGGAAAAATTTAATGATGAAAGACCCAAGAACCTGAAATTTTGTGTTTATCTTTCAAAAACCTTAGTTACAGGAAGAGGAGATTGGGGAAATGCTGTTTGCCAAGTATTTGGTTGAGATACTTTGTTGCAATAGTAGGTAACCATTAGCCTTAAAACTTACTAATTGAAACCAATTTACTAGTACTTTCAGAGAAAGTGGAATTTACCTCTTAAAAAAATATTTACCTTAGTTAAGTATTACATTTAATATCTGATGGCCCTGCTTGGTCTTATCTCTTGAGCTAGTACCTTTACTTAGTGTGATCAGTTCACCAAGCATTTCCACAATATGAAGTTTCCATTCAGCTTCAAATCACTTCTTAGGGTGGCACCATTTTTCTGGTTTTGTAAGTAGGGAAACAGAGGTTAAGTGATGTACTCAAGTCATACTGATGGTGAACCCAAGGAAGAAATGAGGCTCAAACTCTTCTTAGCATCTCTGGAGAGAGAGCTGACTAAGCACTTGCTCAGCACAGATCCTTTTCTGGACCTTCACTTGCCATTTACTTGCCCGGTGAATGCTTACTTTGCGGAGGTAAAAACTTAACTATGCACAGTACTAAATGATCAATTTTGATAATTCTGGTAACATTTCCTGTTAATTGGGAAGAATTTGATTAAGGATTGTGATTCGTAATAAATACATAATGATTAATGTAAAGATTACGGTTGTAACAACACAAAAAATTGTACTGTCATTCTAGTATTTATTTGTTAATTTCCTTTTTTACTGTCCTTCTCATTCTTTACCTGACTTTATTAAAGAGAACTTGATATTTGCTTTTGCTTCAGAAGTAGGTATTTTCCTGCCGGGCATTCCCTGTCCTGTTGCTATTTTTAGGACTAACTAGTTCAGCCTCCTCCTGCCCCCCCTCCCCCCAGATAAGAGATTTTGCACTGGAACCTGATTTCAGCTTTTCAAATAAGACCTTTAGTAAGAATTTGATTTGAGTCAAAATGTAATTGGATGACTTCTGTATGTAAAGCATGCAGGCTGTCACTATTTTTAGCTATGGCAGATGACAGTTGTTGATTACCAAATGTAAGCAACTCTTCTTACTCTGCTTTGGGCCAGAAGTTTTAGTTTAAAGAAAACCTTATAGTGTACTGTGTTATTTTGCATTAAAATTTTAGTTTGATAAAGATGCTGTTCCTCTGTGCACTGTGTAAAAACACAGTCAAAATAAAAATTTTTCACATTTTTAATTTTGGAAACAAAAGTCAGCAAGGTCTGTCTGCTAAGCCACTTTTTTCTTAAATTATAATTACTGACATAACACTAAAATACCAGTGTTATGTCAGTAATTCCTAAGCATTCCCCACAGTAAGAGGAAAGGCAGCGTTAATCTCAGGTCTTTGATAGGATATTTCGTGAACATTATATAAGGGCAGAGTTGAGGCCACAGTAGGGTTGTCTTGCATGATTGCATTACCGATGATTCTTTAGTATAGAAGACTTGAGAAACCATGAAAAGGTAGTCTTTCCTTGTAAAAGCCCTTTGTCTTAATTTTAGTTCCTCAGAAATAAAGATCCACTAAACTCTTCACTCATAAACAGCACTAATAAAGTGATTACAGAGGAAACCAAATTAGCATTTTAGTGACCTGGTAGTTCTTATTTAAAAGTGTCCTTTATTTTAAATTGAAATGTAATTAAAATATTACTATTTTTAGGAATAATCTGGCCAGTATTCAGCCAGTACTGCAAACATTAATGATGCAGGCAATGAGAATATAAAGATGAAAGGCATTCATTGGTCATTCAAGGTCTACAAAGAGCAGACAAGCTTGTTTGACAATGTTGCTGTTTTATATATTATCTGAAAGTGTTCTTATTATTTAATAAATGTAGACATCTGAAAATAGTGTAAGTAAAATAAATGTTAAGTCCAAAGCATAGAAATCTTTTTGGATAAATTAATTGGAATTAGTGCCTAACTTAAACTGTAATCAGTCAAACAGTAACATTTATTGAAAGTTTAGTTGTTTGAGGGATGTAGTAGGTAGTAAGATGAATGCTGCCTTTTGGAGTGTACAGCCTAGCAGAGAAGCATATTTAAATGACTGTTTTTTAGTTAAATGTTTAATTCATTGATTTTTTTTTGTATGTTCACAAAATTCACAAAATACATTGCAGCCATCACCATTATCTATTTCCAGAGCATTTTTATCACTCCCTAAAACCCCCGCACCCAGTAGTACTGACTCCCCATCCTTCCTCTCTCTCCTAGCCCCTAGCAACCACTAATCTACTTTCCGTCTTTGTAGAATTGCGTATTCTAGACATTCTTTGTAAGCCTGATTGTGTGTACGCATACAGTCTATGGCCTGTTGTGAGTGGTGTCTTTCACTTAGCATATGTTTTCAAGGTTCCTTCGTGTTGTAATATACATTAGTACAGTAGTCCTCCAGGATCCTCAGTAGATGCCTGAAACCAGTTAGTACTAAACTCTATATATATATATTATCTACATGTGTTAGGTTTATTCCTACATGCCTGTGATAAAGTTTAATTTGTAAATTAGGCACAGCAAGAGATTAGCTGCATAAATAATAAAATAAAACAGTTAAAACAATATTGTAATAAAGCTATATGAACACGGCTTCTTTGAAAATACTCTTATTGTACTATACTGAACTGTTTTAGAATGGTGGTTGTCCATGGGAAAGGGAAACTGCAGATGGTGGGGGGAGGAGATTGTGTTTCATTTCTTTTCAGGCCCAGTAATAATCCATTATGTGGATATGCCATATTTTCTTTATTAGTTCATCAGTTGATAGACATTTGGGTTGTCCTCTTTTTAGCTATCATGAATACTGTTGCTATGAACATTTATGTACAAGTTTTTGTGTGGACTTAGGTTTTCTTGTTTCTTGGGTAGATATTTCGAAATTCCTAGGAGTGGAATTTCTGGGTCATGAGGTAACTTTATGTTTAACTTCTGGAGGAACTGACAGACTGTTCTTCGCAGTGGCTGAACTTCACATTCCTACCAGCAACACGTAAGGATTCCCATCTTTGTTGCTTCTTGGCAACACTTGTTGTTCTCCGCCTTTGTTATTACAGCCATCCTAGTGGGTGTGAAGTGGTATCTGACCATAGTTGTAGTTTACATTTCTGTAATGACTAAATGATGTTGAACATCTTTTCATGTGCTTATTGGCCATTTGTATATATCTTTGGAGAAATATCAGTTCAAATCCTTTGCCTTTTTCTTTCTTTCTTTCTTTCTTTTTTTTTTTTTTTTTTTTTTTGAGACACAGTCTCAAGCTACTGCCCTGGGTAGAGTGCCATGGCATCATAGCCTACAGCAACCTTCAGCTCTTGGGCTCAAGCAGTCTTCTTCCCTCAATTTTTCTATTTTTAGTAGAGATGGGGGGAGGGGGTCCTCACTTTTTGCTTAGGCTGGTCTTGAACTTGTGAGTTCAAGCTGTCCACTCACCTTGGCCTCCCAGAGTGCTGGATTACAGGTGTGAGCCACTGCACCTGGCATCTTTGCCTGTTTTTAATTATGTTATTTGTCTTTACTGTTGTGAAAGGTTTTTTAAAAGATATATTCTGAGTAAAAATCCCTTATCAGATTTGATTGCAGATTTCTTCCCATTCTGTGGGTTGTCATTTCATTTTCTTAATCGTGTTTTTAAAGCACTGAGGCTTTTTAATTTTGATGTGGCCCACTTTACCTACTTTTTGTTTTTGTTGTTTGTGCTTTTGGTCTTATAAGTAAGAAACTATTGCTTAATGCAAAGTCATGACAGTTGACACCTGTTTTTCCAGAGTTCTTTGATCCATTTTGACTTAATTTTTATATATGGCATGAGGTAGAGGAATCCAACTTTATTCTTTTGTAGTTGGATATCCAGTTGTTGATGTTCACATGCTCAGCATCATGTGTTGAAAAGACTGTACTTCCTCACTGACCCTCGTCAAAACCAGTTGGCAGCGAATGTAAGGGTTTTTTCTGGATTGTCAGTTTTATTCTACTGGTCTACCTGTCTGTCCTTGTACAACTACTACACTGTCCTGATTAGTGTAGCTTTGTATGAAGTTTTGAAATAGGGAAGTGTGAATCCTCTGACTTTGTTTTTCTTTTTCAAGGTTGTTATGGCTGTTTTGGATCTCTTGCATTTCTGTGTGAATTTTAACAATTGGCTTAACAATTTTTTGCTAAAAGACAGCTAGGATTTTGATAAAGCTTTCATTGCAGGTCAATTGGAGCAATATTATCATCTCAACAATGCCTTCCAATCCATGAACATGGGATATCTTGCTATTTGTTTACCTTGTCTTTAATTTCTTTCACCAGTGTGATACAGTTTATAGCTTATAAGTCTTGTTCTTCTTTTAACTTCATTCTTAAATATTTTGTTCTTTTTTATGCTATTGTCAGTGGAATTATTTTCTTTTTCTTTTCTATTTTTTTGAGACAGAGCCTCAAGCTATTTCTCTGAGTAGGTTGCTATGGCATCACAGCTCACAGCACCCTTCAACTCCAGGGCTCAAGTGAGTCTCCTGCCTCTGCCTCCCAAGTAGCTGGGACCACAGGCAACTGCCATGCCTGGCTATTTTTGTTTTTTTTTTTTGGTTGCAGCCATCATTGTTGTTTGGCGGGTTCAGCTGGATTTGAACCCACCCCCTTAGGTGTATGTGGCTGGCACCTTAGCCACTTGAGCCACAGGCGCCAAGCCAAATTATTTTCTTAATTCATTTTCGTATTGTTAATTGTGGTGTATAGTAATATGTTTCTTTTTTGTTTATTGACCTTGCATCCTGTAATCTTGATGGACTTGTTTATTCTTATAGCTTTCTTGTGGATTCCTTAGGATTTTCTATATGCATCAGATTTTTGAATAGCATTGCTTCATTGACTGTTGTTTCAGTATAATGTTGATGAGAAAAATGAATCAGTTGCCAGCTGGGGTCACTGTCCGTAGAGACTTCATGTTCTCCCCGTACCTAGGGGAGTCTTCCCTGGGTATTCTAGTTTCCTTTCTCATCCCAAAGATGTTAGCTTCATTGGTGTGTCTCATTTGTTCCAGTATGAGTGTAGGTATATGTGTAAGGGTATCCTGTGATACAGTAGCAGCCTGTCCAGAGTTGGTTCTTGCCTTGTGCTCTGAGTTGCCAGGATAGGCTTAGGCCACCAGTGACCCTGAATGGTAAATAAGAGGTTTGAAAATGAATGAATACAAATAATTATAAAATAAAAATTCATAAAGTGTATGATAATATACAAATGCATGCCAATAACGATGTACTATAAAAGTGCTCAAAGAGCTGCCATATTTGTTACTACTTACTTTGAACTTCTTGGTGGTAGTAAATGTTTACTCCTTGATTTAACCTACCACCACCGTGACTGTCCTCACTCAGTGTGTGACAAAAAATTGGGTAATTAATCTTTTTTTATTACTCTTTTTTAAATGTATGTATAGCATTTACTTCAGTGTTTAAAAGTAGAAGTGTTTAGGGTCTTTATTTAGAAGTTTGATGTTTTTGTGACCAGAAATATGCCATAAGAAGTTTTAACTCTTATTTATATCAATTATCCTATGGCAAAATTGGTTGCATTATATGTTGTTCTATTTAAAGTTGCAGTATCCTGGAACCTGTCTACAATGTTAAGTGAGGACTTACTGTATAAGATCATGTTATTTGTAAATTATAATAGTTTAATTTCTTCCTTTCCAATGTGGATGACCTTTGTTTCTTTTTTCTGGTCTCTTTGTACTACATGGTACCTCCAGGACAGTGTTGGATCAGAAGTGGCAAGAGTGAATGTACTTGTCTTATTGCTGGTCTTAATGGGGGAGATTTCAATTTGTGGGTGTTTGGAGATGGCCTTTATCAGGTTGAGGATGTTCCCCTTCTAAATGGTGTTAGATTTTGTTAGACTTTTTTTTTTTTTTTTGGTCAGGATGATCATGTGGTTTTGTTCTTATTCTGCTAATACGGTGTATTATGTTGATTTATTTTTGTATGTTGAACCAATTTCATTTTCCTGGGACAAATCCCACATAGCCATGCTGTCCATATATAATCCTTTTTATGTGTTGTTGGATCCAGTTTGCTAGTATTTTTTAAAGAATTACTACATCTGTATTCTTAGGAGATATTGCGATGTGTTTGCTAAATTTTGATAATTTGGATCAAATAAACATCCAGGTAACTAATGGATATAATTTTTTTGATGCATATTAGAAGCAACTGTATTTGGATGCAAGGGGTTTTAATAAAGTTACATGATTCCGTCTCTCATTAGCTATCAGTGATCTTGGATAAAACTTAATCTTTCAAGAATATTTTTTATTAAAACCAATTTAAGGAATCTCTAAGAGACTAGAAATACTGTTGGTCAAGGTCAAGTAAGATAACAACCCTGTTTGCTAGAAACTAGATTTTTTCATTCTTGTAGCTTCACTAACAATTTTTTAAATTCCTTTACAAAAAAAGTTTGAGATCTTTCTATGGTTTTGCAGTGACGTTGATAGCAGTATAGTCTTCCTTTCAGACTTTTCTATTTCAAGATACATTCATTCTGCCTTATTTGTTGTTTTGAGACAGAGTCTCACTCTCTTGCCATTGGTAGAGTGCCTTGGTGTCACAGCTCACAGCAACCTCAAACTCTTAGGCTCAAGTGATCCTCTTGCCTCAGCCTCCTGAGTAGCTGGGATTATAGGCTCCCACCACAATAAGCTGGCTAGTTTTTCTATTTTTAGTAGAAACAGACTGTCTCACTCTTACTTAGTCTTGAACCCCTGAGCTCAAGAAATCCACTCACCTAGGCTCCTAAAGTGCTATAATTACAAGCGTGAGCCACCGTGCCCAGGCATTTTGTCTTATTTGTAACTGTCAGTGCCCAGTTGCTTTGTCTTCCTTGGCTGTTCTTTCCTTTCCCCCCCATTCTTCAGTGTTCTTAGGGTCCCATGGCTCCACCAGAGCATTCTCAGGGCTTATTTCAACATGTCTGTTAAGGCATCTGCCTTGAATTACTCTCTTATAGCTTTTTAAATATTTGCATGCAATATGTGTAGGCTTCCATACATAATTTTCAGATCTCTTCCATTTATTAAAAAGACTTTAGCGCTGTGCTTATGGGTCAGTGAGTAGGGCGCCAGCCCCATATACTGGGGTGGAGAGTTCAAACCCAGCCCTGGCCAAACTGCAACAAAAAATAGCCGGGCGTTGTGGCTGGCACCTGTGGTCCTAGCTACTCTGGAGGCTGAGGCAAGAGAATCGCCTAAGGCCAAGAGCTGGAGCTTGTTGTGAGCTGTGGCAATACTGCACTCTACCAAGGGCGACAAAGTGAGACTCTGTCTCTTAAAAAAAAAAAACAAAAAACTTTTAATCCTAGGAACCATCTTTGATGAGGAAAGGAAGTAGTGGGTTAGGGTTACTGTGCTTTCATGTAGTTTATTTTAGGCTGTGAACACTGAGTACCACTGAACCTTCTACATGGCTGTTCACTCCAGTATCATCAACTTTGAGAAAATTGACTTGAAGAATTATGAGCTCTGTTCTATAGTGCTGCATCCAAATATTTATCAATCTAGTAGACAGTGCAGTCTTTTTCCAGTAGGAAAGCCTACTGGGCAAATGCACTCATGTTATAAGCTTCTTTAATGGTATTGAATAGAAATAGAACAGGTGAATTTTTTTCTGATTATAATTCAAATATATTGCGGTAAAGCTCTTTTTTCCTTTTGGGGTCTAATTGCAGATGAAGTATTCACATTGGAATTTGTTTGTCCCTTATTAATTAACCTATCTTGTTAATTTCACTCAAACGCTTGGTCTTTAGATTCATTGCCTGTGTAGCAATTAACTGCCTATCATTATGTATGCAAATGTGTAGCTTTTTAATCAGCAGGTTTATTTTTTATGCTTGTGAAATCAGTCTCTTGCTTTAGTGGAAACTAAGGATCATCTGTTGTTACCATTTTGATCCTTTAGTTTACTAGATAAAAGCATAACTAATCTTGTTTGTGAGTCAGAGTTTGTGATTTTTTGTTTTTCAGGTAAATACCAGGTGCATACGATTAGGTTACATCATTTGCACTTGTAAAGTAAAGCCTGAGTTGCAGTTTCCTCCACACCTAGAAAGTGTGCCACATCTACCTAAAGATTGTTCCCACTGGGTAGGAACCCATGGGACCCCTCCCATCTACCAAATGTATAGCATCTGAGCCTTCAGAATGGCATCATACAATAGAGAATAATGAGTATTTTCAGGGGGAAAACTATCCAGTGATGTTAAGAGCCAGGCCTCACTTGTCTAAAAGCCTGCCTCTCATTTGGTTTTAATAGTTGAAAGAGATAGTGTCGTATGGGCTTAAAGAAAATGTGTGGCATAATTTAAGTGCCCAATAAATGTTGACTCATGAAATAAAAAGAGGTGTGGAGATGGGAGAATATAAATCAACAACGTGGAAAACCTTTCTAAAACATGTCAAGGCCAGGCGTGGTGGCTCACGCCTGTAATCCTAGCACTCTGGGAGGCCAATGCCGGTGGATTGCTTGAGCTTAGGAGTTTGAGACCATCCTGAGCAAGAACAAGACCCTGACTCTGAAAATAGCCAGGCGTTTTGGTGGACGCCTGTAGTCCCAGCTACACAAGAGGCTGAGGCAAAGAATCCCTTGAGCCTGTTGCTCTGAGCTATGACTCCATGGCACTCTACCAAGGGCAACAAAGTGAAACTCTTGTCTTTTAAAAAAAAGATCTGGCAAGCTTAAAAGGTGTGAGCCTTTCAAACTTAAAGCTTCTTTCGTACAGTTGCCATAATAATAGAGTTTAGAATTGCTTGAAAATGGTAGGGATTTGAATTTATTGATTTTCTAAGTTTGAAGGTTCAGTTCAAAGAATTATATGGATAAATATGTTTAAGCTTCAGCCGGCGCCTGTGACTCAAAAGGAGTAGGGCGCTGGCCTCATATGCAGGAGGTTGGTGGGTTCAAACCCAGCCCTGGCCAAAAACTGCAAAAAAAAAAAAAGTTTAATCTTCCTATTCCCCAGAAAATCTAGATCTAAAAAGGAAGGAAATATTTTACATACATTTGGCATAGAATTAATACCAGTAGTGAAACCTCATCAATTTGGATCCAGTGAGAAGGGAATTTGGATGCCGGACTGATGCGTATCTTCATACAAAGTACGGATGATGTTAGCTTCTGAATGGAAAAGAGAAATTGGATGACAAATGCCTTTTATTGGTGATAAAACTAAATTCTAAAAAGGACTGAGTCTCATCCAAAGTTAAACAATTGCAGGATACTAGGATATGGGTCTCTTGAATACCAGTCCTGATATTTCCTTATACTATATTCATTTTATAGAAATCATAAACTGATTATAAATAATTCTTACGTTGTCATTAAACCTGTTTGGACAGTAATTCTATTACATTAGGTAATTTGATCAGGCATTAAGTTGTATAGTGTATGTATACCTTTCAAGTCTAAAGTCATTGATTTCATAATCAGGTTTTACTGAGTAGTTTTTAATGATGATAACAAATAATGAACAGATTACATTTATTTTAACTTCTCACCAATAGAGATTTTGATCAAAGTTAAATTTTTTTCTTTCTTTCTTTTCTTTTCTTTTTTTTTTTTTCCAGACAGAGTCTCACTATGTCGCCCTAGGTAGAGTGCTATGGCGTCACAGCTCCCAACATAGAGCTTAAGCGATTCTCTTGCCTCGGCCTCCTAACTACCCGGGACTATAGGCACCCGCCATAACGCTTGGCTGTTTTTCGGTTGTAGTTGTCATTGTTGTTTGGCAGGCCTGGGCTGGGTTCAAACCTGCCAGCTCCCGTGTATGTGAAATGGAAGGAGAAAGGACAAAGACTTGTTCAGGGTCAGTCGCTCACTGTTCTCCACTGCAAACATCAGGATGGGCTGGGTGGTGCCCGTGGCTCAGTGAGTAGGGCTCCAGCCCCATATACCGAGGGCTTGGGGTTTGAACCTGGTCCTGGCCAAACTGCAACAAAAAATAACCGGGCTTTGCGGGTGGGCGCTTATAGTCCCCGCTACTTGGGAGGCTGAGGCAAGATAAGCACCTAAGCCCAAGAGCTAGAGGTTGCTGTGAGCTGTGACATCACGGGACTCTACCAAGGGCAACAAAGTAAGACTCTGTTTCTAAAAAAAAAAAAGTTTATTATATGCTATACTTAGTGCTTTATATTTTTATATTATCTTACAAAGAAAAATCTTATCCAGTATCACAATGACAACATTTCAATGGGATCATTCCTATTTCGTTAGTAAACTGACAAATCATAGTTGTATGTATATAGTGTGATATTTTGATCCATGTATACAATGTGACACGATTAAATCAAGCTGATATATCCACACCTCAGTTACCTATCATTTTTTATGATGAGACATATGAAGTTTACTGTCAGTTTTTTCAAAATGTGTAATACATTATTGTTGACTGTTGTACCCACCCTGAGGCACAGTAAATCACAAACCTGTTCCTCCTGTCTGTCTCAGAATTGGTAACCTTTGATCATTCTTATTTCTATGTCCATTTTATAGATGAAGAGATTGAAGCACAGAGGGTTTTAGTGACTTGATCGGAGGTTACATAGCTAGTTAAGTTAGGGAGCCATTGTCTGCAGCTTTGATCCAGCTCCAGAGCCTGCCTTTGTTATCTGTCTTAAACCATTACTGGGGGGAGCTTCACAGGAGAGAATTATCTTTTTTTGGGGGGGTGCAATTTGGCCGAGGCTGGGTGCCATCCCGCCACCCTTAGTATATGGGGCCAGCGCCCTACCCACTATGCCACAGGCGCCGCCCAGAAAAAATTATCTTAACCGTAGGCTTCTCCTACCCTCTCACCAGTCCCTGTTAATAAAAAATGACATTACTTATTCGAACCAGTGCCAGCAGAAAGAAACTTATAATTAAGCCTAAACCTTTAGGTTTTCTACATCCTACTCATTCTGCAAGACCCAGCTGCTCAGTTTCCATTTATAGTGTTTCACAGACTCCTTAAAAATTTCTAACCATTTTGTCCTTTCCTGAGTTTGCATGACAGTGCAAAATTTATTTTATATCTTTATTGACTTTCTTCTTTTTTCTTTTCTTTTTTTTTTTTTTTTTTTTGAGATAGAGCCTCAAGCTGTACCCGTGGATAGAGTGCTGTGGCATCATAGCTCACAGCAACCTCCAACTCCTGGACTCAAGCGAGTCTCCTGTCTTAGCCTCCCAAGTAGCTGGGACCACAGGTGCCGCCACAGTGCCTGGCTATTTTTTGGTTGTAGCTGTCATTGTTGTTTGGTGGGCCTGGGCTGGATTCGAACCCGCCACCTTAGGTGTATGTGGCTGGCACCTTAGCTACTTGAGCCACAGGTGCCGAGCCATTATTGACTTTTTTTTTACATGTCATATCATCTTTTCATTGCAATGTTTTAGAGTTGGAACAGTTCTCATTTCCCCATTTTCAGGTTTTATAACTCTTTTAATGAGGTTGAGTTTCTGTACCAGTATCCCTTCACTGTTTGCTCATTGTCAGAACACTGTCAGCATGGGTCTTATCTCCTTGTTCACTGTGACATTCAAGTTCTGGTCAGTCCTCAGTTGTGGTAGTGTGAATAGTACAGCAGTAGAAACCACTTGATAGAACTCAATTGACGGAGGTGTTGTAGGCAGTCATCTAACAGACACATGGGGGAGACTTGAGTAGGTAGTTGACATTAGAGTCGGAAAACAAAGCTGTCTATTATAGATAGACTCCAGAACAGTAATGTCCAAACAAAAGTCAGAGTTAGGAAAACGGAGTGTTTGTTGAATACCTGCCATGTGCCAGACATGGTGATGGACATTTGAAATATTTTAATCAATACTCATGATATTTACTAAGAGAAATTAAGGACCTTGTAATAGTATCCGGTAGTTCAGTTCATGTATAGTTTTCCCGCATGTAATTATCCCTAACAATAAAGGAAAGTCATATAAATATAGGGGCCCTAGAGATCAAAACCAAAGCAGTCCCTAAAAATGTGATTTTTCTTTGCTTTCAGCTCCTTTAGCTTAAAAATTAAGAGGTATTTAAAATTCCTCTTTAGTATATCCATCTTACTAGAAAAGTCCCCCCCCCCCCATTCACAATGTAGAGAGGGATGAATTACATTTAGCCAGGGAATTTAAGAGTCCTTTGGCACCAATCACAGTTCTCCTTGGGTTGAGCATAACCTGAGCTTGAGATCACAGGCTCATGGTTATTTGATCCCTGCAATGGCCCTGTGACCATAGGTGGAGAGAACTTGCTAAGTTAGGCTCTGTCTGACACCTTACTATTAATAAATATTATGTAATGCTGTAATGTTTAGTTTTTCTTTTTTCTTTGACCTCTAAGTTTTTATGGCATTATAATTTATCTACTCTTAGAAGGAAGTAGCTTTTCAGGTAATTGATGGTTATTTACTTTGTCTTTGGCTTTGTATCTCTTTTTAGTGAGTAGGTATTAATATTTTTATATTATTTGAATACATATTATGTATTCTGTGAAGCTAAAAACCCTCAGCATGATTTTAAGTAACCTCTTGTTAGGGGTTAGAATTCTGCCAGGCTGGAGACATTTAATCATTGTATGTAGGCGGAATAATTTGGTTATGCAGGAAATAGATTTGGTTGAAAAATATTTATGATCTAAAATATAAATGTACAATTTAAAGTGGGTTTTAAATGTAGCTTATAAAGTAATGTTTCTTTAATATTTTAGATTTGGCTTTTATTTTATTTAGTGGCCTTTAATTTTGTAGGTGGAGCAAATCCAAATGTGGCAGGTCTGAATAGATGAAATGATATTCTAATTTGAAATGTCCTCTCTTTCAACTTTCAGTTGTTGACCTCCTCTACTGGAGAGATATTAAGAAGACTGGAGTGGTGTTTGGTGCCAGCTTGTTCCTCCTGCTCTCGTTGACAGTATTCAGTATTGTGAGTGTAACGGCCTACATTGCCTTGGCCCTGCTCTCTGTGACTATCAGCTTTAGGATATATAAGGGTGTGATCCAAGCTATCCAGAAATCAGACGAAGGACACCCGTTCAGGTGAGATGTCTGGAAAACAAAGCATACAGTGGCAACAACATAAACAGGATTAGTGTTGAGACTTCATGTTAATATCTGTAGAGTTAATAGGCATGCAATTTTTTTAACTGCTTAATGATAATTGAATGTATTTGCTTAAAGGCTATACCAAAAACACCTGCTTTTGAGATTTCCTGGAAGTTGTTTCAAAGACTCTTGATGGAGCATACCATTTATGGATCGTTACCCTAACTCTATTACTTGTTAGGATTATTTCTTTATTAGAAGTAGGTATTGGTTATCTAATTTACTTTAATGGAAGTTGTATCTTTTTAATATCTTAAGATTGGTGAGGGTTATATTTTCTTTGTTGCTTACTCTTTACGCTATGTGATAGAATGTGCTATCTGATATTTTGTACCTTTCTTTCCAGTAGTATGTGTATGTTTTTCTGTTACGCTTTTCCTTTCATGGCTGTATCTTTTCTTTCTTTGTCTGTGCATTACTTCTTAAGTTAAGTTTTTGGAGAACTTTATTTTAATATCTCCTTGTCTCTGAACTATCATCTTCTACCCTTATTTTCACAAGTATACTCTAGCATTACATACATAGTTGCTGTTAAGATACACCTCACACAGGCACATGTTTTTTCCCCCACTCTCTTTTATTGAGATACAATGCACGTACTGTGAAATGAATTGGTTTTGAGTATGCTCACAGAGTTGTATAAACATCACCATTTTCACCACACCAAAAGGAAAGTTTGTGATTATTAGCAGTTACTCCCCACCCAGCCCCTGAGAACTACTAACTTGTCATGTTTTTGGATGAACTTTCCCCTCAAACATGTTAATTTCTATCAGTAGCACCACTATCATCCTAGTATTCAGCTTCTATTTTGGTGCTGTCTTTGTTTTTATCTCATATAAAGGAAATCACTAAATTTTATTGTTTTCCACTTCTCCCTCAGCTCAGACCAGGAGTCTGTTGACTATAGTGACGGCCAAGTCCAGTCTGCTGTCTGCTTTTGTAAATAAAGTTTTGTTGAAACACAGCCATGCTCATTCATTTAGCTGGTTTCATACTTCATGTATAATAGCAGAGTTCACTAGTTGTGATGGAGACTATATGGACTCAAAGCCTAAAATACTTAGCTATCTGGCCATTCGCAGAAAGTTTGATGATCCCTAGTTGTGAACTCTGCTTGTTACCAGATTGACTTCAGCTCTTACAAATATTGTCAGATGAAATTTTCTAAAGTACCACTTTTAACCACATTTTAAAACATAGAGGTTCTCTGTACGTTATACCGTGGAGGCCAAATGTCTTTGTCTTGTCCTTCTCTCTGTCTTTTTTTTTTTTTTTAAAGATAATCTTAATCTTTTACCTGGGGTAGAGGTGTCATGGCCTCAGCCTAGCTCACAGCAACCTCAAACTTCCGGATTCAAGCAGTCCTGCCTTAGCCTCCCAAGTAGCTGGATCTACAGACACCTGCCACCATGCCCAGTTAATTTTTCTATTTTTAGTACAGACAGAGTCTTGCGCTTGCTGAGGCTGGTCTCAAACTCCCGACCTATAGCAATCCTATGGCTTCAGCCTTCCATAGTGCTAAGATTACAAGCTGGAATCACCACACCTAGCCTGTGGTTTATGCTCATTTTAATGCTGCCTTTTTTAGCTCCCAGAATGCCTTACTTTGTCACCCTTGGTAAAGTGCTGTGAGCTGTGAAGCCAACCTCAAACTCTTGCGCTCAAGTGATTCTCTTGCCTCAGCCTCCCGAGTAGCTGGGACCACAGGTGCCCACCACAATGCCTAGCTATTTTTAGAGATGGTGTCTTGTTCTTCCTCAGACTGGTCTCAAATCCATGAGCTCAGGCAGTCCACCCGCCTCAGCTTCCCACTGTGCTAGGATTACAGGCATGAGCCACCGAGTCCGACCACTCTCCCAGGATGCTTTAATCATACTTTTTATTTGATTCCCTGCTTAATTCAAGACCCAGTTCTGAAGAAGGCTTCCTAACAGTGGCCCGAAATGATCTGAAAATTCTCTTCCTACTAAACTGTGGCTTTGAAATGCTCTCTAATTGTTTTATATGTGGACTTCATTTTTTTCTTCAAATAGATTGCAAGCATTTAAAAACTGTTTTTGTTAAGCCAAGTATCTATTTCGGCATGTGGGTATGTACTTATCTAAAACATCATCTAGTTGATATTAGGGAGTAAACTTAAACTGATTTATAAATTTTTTTTTATTGTTTGGGATTCATCAAGGGTACAAAGAATTAGGTTACACTGATTGTATTTGTTAGATAAAGTCCCTCTTTACTTGTGTCCTGCCCCCAACAGGTGTGCTGTACACCATGACTCCATCCCCCTCCCTCCTTCCATCTCTCTGCTACCTCATTGCCCTGCCTGATTTATAAATTTTAAAAGAAGAGACCTCCTAAATTATTTTGGTTTTTGTAAAGACAGGTGATTTGTTTTTCTCTAGCTTTCTCTCAGTTTTCATTATAACTCTGTGAGATGGTATTGCACCCTTTTATAGAGAGGGGAAGCTTGGACTTCAGTAACGTGAAATTGCATTTTCAAAATGGCAGGGACACATGCCGCAAGTCAGAAAGAAACATGATTTTTAATTAGTTATATTAAAATATAGAAAAATGTTGCCAAGCCAAAACTTCAAAATTTTTTACACATTGGATTTTATATGTCATTCGGTTTTAAAGAAGGGCTTGTTGGACGGGTTTTCCTAGTTCCCCTAGTTACACTAGTGAAGATAAGATCATAGTTTGTGTCTACTAATAATACCTGTGATCACTGTAAGAGAATGATAACCAGTGCTGGCATTGTGTTAGTGTCTTGTAAATGCCAGTTGAATTAATGTGATTATCCCAGGATGTCACTGAAGGGAAATACTGTCTTTGTACCTGATGGTCAGCCATCTTGTCTTTAGCAAGAACCAGCAGTAGTGGTACAAAGAAGCAGAATACCAATCATGGTTATATCCACCACTCTTTTGTTTCTCAGAGCTACATAAAAAAGTATTGCTACTTTAAGTTTGATGTGAATCTTTGAGTTTTTTTTAACCTTTGCTATTTTTTTTATTATTAATGGCTGCCTTAAGTGGTATATTAAACCATATACTCATAAAGATGTATTCCTCATCCTTAACAGTTTCCAGTAGGAAAAATAGCAACTATATACATGTCTGTATTTCAGAGTTGGAACTGATAAATGCTGTAAGAATAATATAGACAAAAGCATAGTTAAAAGTATACAGGAAACTCCATTAGGGTCTTATGGAAGAGAGTATCATAAGAGTCCCTGTGTATGGATAAGATTGGAGATGGGGCAACTGGCTAGAACATGGCAGACATGAGAGGAGAGCATTGTGGATCTGGGGAAACAGCGTGAGGAACAAAGGCTTTAAAGTTTAAAAAATGTTTGGTGACTGGCTCATTTCTGGCTGCATCATAGGGTATAGTGGGAAATAAGGTTGGAAAGACTTAGGACAGGTCTCTAGTTGAAAAGTTGGAATCATAGAATCACATTGTTTGAACCTGAAGCAGTTTAGAAAGGTTTGTTTTTCTAATTTGCAGAGTTGGAACCCTGACCCAAAGAAGTTCCTTGCCCAAAGTTCTAAAGCTACATAGTAGCAGATTTCCTAACTCCTGTCTGAGCTCAGCCTAGACTTCATTATCTAGGATAGTTCAAACAAGGCTAATCTGGCATTGGGGGACAGAATGGATTAGGATGTAAACAGATCAGACTGGTTTGGAGACTGATAGAATCTTCCAGATTGTAAATAATGAGCACTTAAATAGAGCAACAGCACTGTGAATAAAAACAAAGAGACCTGTTGGGGGGGCATATCGTAGAGGTGAACTATGGACCAGGAGTTGTCTAAGGACTGTTATTCCAGATTAGGGGAGGTGTTAGGACCACCTATGGCAGGTGGGAGAGGACGCTTAGCACTTCTGAGTTGATTCTACTCTGCCAAGATAAAATGGTTTCTCTGTAAGGATAACTAATGAAATAGTTTCTTACATTTCTGTAGACTTGACTCCTCCCCCACCATTATAGTTGTCATCCTTAAATTTAACAATTCCAGCCATCTCAGTAGGGATTAAGACATAGATGGGCAGTAACTATTATGTTTTGCTGGGGTTGTCACTGTACTTATGACAGTCACTTTTATTTGTATTCTGGTGCTTGATATATCAGGTAATCTGAGAGTATAGGATTTAGAAACGAATAGCATCTTTGTTAGGAAGAGTTGATGACAAACAATGTCAACTTAAGGGAAAAACCGAATTCATAATTCTAACCGCCACGTATTGTGTCTTTATGCTGAATTGTGTTTGGCACTTTACTCATGGTCTATTTCCGATAATCTCTGTTTTATAAATGAAGAAACTGAGGCTTAGAGGGAAAACTAAATAACTTTGCATCTAGCCACATAAGTGGCAGAGCTTAAGATTCACGCTCAGATCAGTCTGGTTTCAAAGTATATGCTTTTTCTATCTCGTCAGCTGACACTGTGTATCAATGAAATACCCTTTACTTGGTGAATTTTTACATTTTGCTTTATGGAAACAATGGGCTTTTACAGCAGAATAATTAATCTTTTATAGATACCTAATTGCTGATTGACATTCCGATCAGTGACGGCTATGATGTATTTTGTTTTCTAGGGCATATTTGGAATCTGATGTTGCTATATCTGAGGAGTTGGTTCAGAAATACAGTAATTCTGCTCTTGGTCACGTGAACTGCACGATAAAAGAACTCAGGCGCCTTTTCCTAGTTGATGATTTAGTTGATTCTCTGAAAGTAAGTTTATTTTGGTTGTCTTTTTGTATATACCCAGGATTTATTAACAAGAGTTAAATTGTAAAGTTCTGTTTTCATATATTCAAGTAAATGGTAATTAAATGACATTGCTATAAGCTTACATTTTAAAATTCAAAATCCAGTCAAATAAGGATGGAGGAAAGTGCTCTTCCTTTTTAGAGGAAAATAAATTATAAATTCATACTTTTGAGAATTATAAAGATTTAAATTTGAGAGGATGTTTAAGAGGATTTTGACTGAAGAATAAAGATTGCCTATGTATTTAATACTAGATGTAATTTATTCTCAAATTTTTAGAGTCCGACATTGCGTTTCTTAGTTTGTATATTGTTCATACACATGGAAACTATTTCATATCTTGAACTCTTTTTTCCAGAGTTTATTCTTAGTATTCTGACACTTCATCTAGTTATTAGTTGGTAATTGCTGGAAGTTTTGTTTAGTTTTTAGATTTTGCTACATTGGCAAGGCAATAAACTCAAAAGTTTAAACTGACATGAGACAAGTGCTAAACTATAGTCCTGTAGTTTAAGCCCCAGACAGCGGTGCCTTTCCTTTACATTGAACTTGCCATTTGTGTTTTCTGTGCTGTTGCCTGTGACACTCTGCTTAAGATAGACTTGTTTTCCAATATAAGCCTGGATAAAAATGTCTATGGTGTGGTAATTACCATTGTTTTTCTTTTTTAAGAGTGATGTTCTAGTTTACAATTTATCATGCAAGCCAAGGATGTCATATCAGATCATTGGGGTTGTAGACTGAGAAAAACGATTGTGAACTGGTTTAAGTGCTTAAAATGCCTTTTTTAAAACAAACGTTTTAGCCTTTATAAGCCAGTAGATGATACATTATTTTAAGCTGTGTGCTTTCCTATTTAAGACTTGGAACCTAAGCTACTTACTAATGACATCAAGGGTAAATAATTTAGTTTTTTTTTTTTTTTTTTTTTGCAGTTTTTGGCCAAGGCTGGGTTTGAACCCGCCACCTCTGGCATATGGGGCCAGCGCCCTACTCCTTTGAGCCACAGGTGCTGCCCAATTTAGTTTTCTTTTTTTATCACTTTTTTGTATATAGTGGTTACATTTAGTGACTTATGCTCTATTAATGCTTTGAAATAATCTGAGGTTAGTCTGTAAATAAAAATGTTAAGTGTTACATTGTTTGGCATGTTTGTTCATAAATTGTAATTTGTTATGTTATTTATTTTTATTTTCATTATTTTTTGAGACTGAGTCTTACTCTGTCACTCTGAGTAGAGTGCTGTGGTCTCATACCTCACAGCAACCTTAACTCTTGAGGTTGAGCAATCCTCTTGCCTCAGCCTCCTGAGTAACTGACTACAGGTGTGCACCACCATTCCCAGCTAGTTTTTCTATTTTTAGTAGAGACAAGGTCTCACTCTTGCTTTGGCCAGTCTCAAATTCCTGAGCTCAGGCACTCCACCTATCTAAGCCTCTCAGAGTGCTACGGTTACAGGCATGAACCACCAAACCCAGGCTTGATTAATAAGTTTTAAAAATAACAAAAATATTGTGGAATACATGAAACAGAGCCTTGTACATATAGCCTAGAAAAAAACTAGTTGCTATTCATTGAAGTGATACGTGGTATATATTGCTTGACTGCTGGGGTAGAACATAATGTGAAAGTCATTGAGAAGGAGATACTGGTACAGTTTAAGATGGAAAGTTCATGGGTAGGAATTAGTCGAGAAGAAACAGTACCAATAAATAGTGATAAAGAGCAAACAGCAAAGGGCCCTCTCTGAATTTAGCAGTCACAGATTGGTAAAGGAAAGAGATGACTTCATATAAAAGCATCGTGAGCTTGATAAAGTACCGTCATTGGTTTTATAGACTTAATAAAAATGGCAACAGATGTAAAGCAAAAGTTATCTCTATTTCCATAAGCTATTAGTAAAGGCAGCTGTATGTCTGTAATTTAACATTTTTCTTGAGAGAAAAGTCACTCTTGAAGAAAACTCTTTAAAAACAAAATTGTGATATGGGAATGTTTGTTATGTTCCAGTTTTTGTAAGTTTGACTGTAAAATTTCCACTTGAATCAAAAGAAAACCTTTGATTGAACTTAAATCTATACACAGTCCTATGTGTAGAAAATTATGTAAGTGTAAAAGCATTTGTCAAAGTCAGGAGGAGTGAGAAATCTGCTTTGCATAGGTATTTGGAAATAGAACATGAGGAAATTTTTATGAATAAATGTGAGAAATAATTTCTTTGGGCCAGGTGCAGTGGCTCAAACCTGTAATCCTAGCACTCTGGGAGGCTGAGGCAGGTGAATCACCTGAGCTCAGGAGGTTGAGACCAGCCTGATCAAGAGTGAGACCTTGTTTCTACTAAAATTAGAAAAAGTAGCTGGGTGTTGTGGGAGGCATCTGTAGTCCCAACTACGCGGGAGGCTGAGGCAGGGGATCACTTGAGCCCAAGAGTTTCAGGGTACTGTGAGCTAGGACACCATGACACTCTACCCAGGGCACAGAATGAGACTCTGTCTCAAAAAAAAAAAAGAGTTTCTTTAAAATCTCATGTTTTAATTTCTTTGGAAATTATCTTTTTTTTAAAGATTGCTATGCATGAGGAAGCTAGCATAAGTGAAAGAGAACTTGATAAATTCTTGTGTTGAGTGACTTTGCTAATTTGAAAGTAACAGAAGGTAAATAAAACAAAATGAACTAGATTTACTTTCTGGAACACTTTTCATGGAATTTCTGAACATTCTTTGTTTTAAATATTGGGGGGAAAGGTTTGTATTAGAATTAATGAGTTTGCTGCCTTTTAGGATTAGCAATACTTTTGAAAAGAAAAAATAAGGGAGGAACACTTATTTGGTTTCCATGAGTAGTATTTTTGGTAAGGCTGGGGTTTAGGGAAAGCCACTTGGTGACTTCCCCAGATTTCAATTCATTTAGGACTCCAAATAAATAACAAGTTGCTTCATCATATTAGCACCCAAAGTGAAGCTGGAAAAATCTATGAGGCAAAAGAATAAGGCCAGGATATCTGGTCTATCTCTCCCCACCGAAGATGATGGGTATGAAGCCCTCAGTAATTCACGTGCACACTTTGATAACATACTTTAAAGCTCTTCCTTAATAAACCTTGTGTGATTCTGATAAATGAAAATTTAATTGAACCTTTTTTTTTTTTTTAAGACCGAGTCTGACTCTGTTGCTATGGGTAGAGTGCTGTGGCGGGCATCATAGCTCTCAGCAACCTCAGCCTGGCCTGATTCTGCCCTTTCTTAATGTCACTGCCTGTGAGCAGTACAGACTCCATCTGTTTGTTTCCAGTGATTATGAGGGTACTACATAAATATAAAATACTTCTTTAAAACGTCTCTTATTGAAAAGGGAGGGTGTGGCTCGGCACCCATAGCACAGTGGTTAGGGCGCCAGCTATAAACACCAAGGCCGGTGGGTTTGAACCCAGCCTGGGTCTGCTAAACAACAATGACAACTACAATAAAAAAATAGCCGGGCATTGTGGTGGGCGCCTGTAGTCCCAGCTACTTGGGAGGTAGAGGCAAGAGAATGGCTTAAGCCTCAAGAGTTTGAGGTTGCTGTGAGCTGTGATGACATGGCACTTGACCAAGGGTGACATAGTGAGACTTTGTTTCAAAAAAAAAAAAAAAAGATAAGAAAAGGGAAGGTGATTAAAAAAGAAAGCAATCTTGGCTCTTCATAAACATTTTTCTTACAGAAATTGGACTCTGTATTACTTTTTCCTTTAGCCACAGCTACTAGTAGGAGAAGTCATATTCTCTTACCGTAAAGCAAGCAGAAATTGTTTTTTTCCCTATGTCCATTTTCTTTTACTTTTCAACATAAAGGAAAAGTTCATTTACCCTTTTTTAACTGATTTGTTTTACTTCCTCGTATTCCCATTTTATATCTGGGGAAAATTTGCTCATCAGTAGCCCAGTCTCTTCAGTTTATAGATGAATTTGTGATCTTGTTTAAATAACACTGAGTTTTAAAAATTTCTTAGGAACAAGTTTTTGATTGGAATTGCTTTGATTTTTATATAAATCTTACAATCAATCTTAGTTAAAAAAAAATGGAAACCATCCTAATTTCATGATAATGTAGTGGAAATTATTCTCATTTATAATTTTTGTCATTTAGAAAATAGACATTGTATCAAGCTCTGTGGATTATATAAAATAATAGCTTTTAAAACAAAAATTTGAAAGGTTTCTTTAGAACTCATTGTCTCCATAAATGCAGCATCTGTGCTCTCAAATTTATGAGTGTTACCTACTCTTTTAAATTCTGGATCATTATGTCACTCTTTGTATTTGAAACCTTCTTCCTCAGAAATTGCAAAGTTTAGAAACAGTCTTACTAGCTGTGAAACTTATCTTCTCCTACTTGTTACCTTTTTTTGGCAAAGAGGCAGCTGTTCTATCATATATAATCAAAGAAATAACTAAACTTGAAGGCTCACGAGTCCTATTATAAACTCCCTGATGTGAAATGGTGGGCATCACTGTACCTGGTCGAGGTCTCTTGGTGTTGACTTGGACAAATAAAAATAAGACACGATTGGCAGATTTTTCCTTTTAAATTTTTGGTCCTGTGCAGTTAACTATAAACTTCTAAATCCTAGGAAAGATTTTTTTTTTTTTTTTTTGCAGTTTTTTGGCTGGGGCTGGTTTTGAACCCACCACCTCCCGTATATAGGGCCAGCACCCTACTCCTTTGAGCCACAGGTGCTGCCCAGAATCAGTGTTTTTAAAAGTTGTGGCATGAAGCTACAAAATCCTGGCCATGATCGCCACCCCTAGTTTTAAAAGGAAGGCATATGACAGTCCCTAACTGGACTCAGCTTTAGGGCTAATTGAGTAAGGTTTTGAATCTTATTAGAGGGTTCTTATTTTTTGAGAACTCAAATCTAATAATTTTACTTTCTAGGGACTTAGACCAGATTCTTTTCTATAATATGGCTTTGGACAATAAAGACTATATTCTATATGACATGAGTTCTGTGACTTTCACTGAAAAATTAAAGTTAAAATTGTTTGTAAGAAAATCTCTAGCTATAGTTGCCTGAACAGGCGATCTTACTGTTCCAGAATACAATCTGAAATCTGAAAATAAGCGGAAAAACAGGCCTGAACTCCAGAAATAGCTGACCCAAAAGAACATTAAAATCTAGCCCTCAGGCTCTTAGGCAGCTATTAACATGCACATTCAGACAGTTTCCTTCCAGGTTTCTTGGGCTCAGAGAATTATTGGAAGGGAAATGGGCTGAGGATATAGAGATAGTCACAGTATCACTAATGACTAGTCGAAAGGTGTCACGAAAGGTCAAATGATTTTCAGAGTTTTAGAATACAGAATTGTGAAAGTAATTTCTAAAAGTTTGTTAAGCGCTCTCCTTCTTTCTTTCTTTTCGTTGTCCCTCTCCCCCTAATTGAGATGTCACAAATCTGCAGAGCTCTTTAATCAGGTGTGTGACGTGCAGTTAAATTTAATTCCCTTATTGCTCTGGAAGAAAGACAAGTAAGACATTGCCCTTGGCCTTTTTCTGTAAGTATTTGTTAAATCTTCCTTGGCGCTCTTCCCTTCAATCTCAGTATTGCCCAAAGGAGAGGTGAGCTTTGACTTCCGCAGTTGATAAGTATTACCTGTGATGTTGAAGTATTTGCTGTGGAAATGCTTGGAACTTGTCAGGTCCAAATGAGAGCTGCCTGTGTGCATCTTGAAAGTGATGTTCTTTTATTTTTTCATGCAGTGAAGGCGTGAAAAAGTGGTATTTATTGCCCTTTTTCCTGCCTCCTTTAATAACATACACATTTGTGATGGATTCCAGAGTTACATTCCGGGTGGCGTGTAGGTTCTATAGTTAAGACAAACCTGGGATCCCTGCATCTTTCTTAGTGACCTATCTATGGGGATATCCCCACCCTTTGGTGGGTGGTTATGGGATTTAATTGACCTAGTGCATATAAAGCATCGTCACCTGAATAGCCTGGCTTTTAGGAAGCGTATCTTCAAAGAGGCAGGTGACATTTGAGCCCCTTAGATGGGCCCAGGTTTAAAGTCTTGGATTTCTCTCCTTGTGAATTTAGAGTGAGGCCTTGTCAGTGACTGTGATGACCAAATTAGGACTTTTAGCTCATGCGTGTGCTGCTGTCCAGAGTCTGTCATTGAAAGAGTATCTTTATTACTAAAACAATTTCTTCCAAAATGTGGAAAATCAATTCTTTTCCCTTTAGATTTGTGGACAGTAAGGGATGAAAATAGCTCTCTTGCTCTGTAGTAAACTTGCTCAAGTGCAGAAGTTATATTTAGCTTCTGCAGTCAGAATCTGTAAAACTATGTGAGAGGGAAAGGGCTTGCTAACCGGAGTCATCCTTTCAACCTTTCTCAGAAGTTTCACAGCTTTTTAAAAATATATATAGCTTTTTAAAAAATTTTCAGTGGACAGGTATTAAGAATGCTTGACATTTACTCACTTGAACATTAGTTAAATTCAATTGTAGAGGTGATCAGAGTACTGCTATTTATAGACAGTTGGTAGATGAATTCACTGTGTCTTCCTAACCTGCAGTAAGTGTGCTTACTAGAGTTTGAACACTGTACATAATGGTCAGTAGCCAGCTCGTAGCAGCCATTCAGTCAGGTTTTGTTGAATGGATATCTAGAGAAAGATATGCTTTAGGTCCTTAATTAGGTACATGACCAAACAGGTAACTAAGAATGCTCGTTTATATTTCTAAAAGGTTGTAAGAATAATTAGATAGACTCTCTGTGGCCCACAGTACTTAAAATGTTTACAGACAAAGTCTGCTAATCTTTGCTTTACATAATGGAGGTACTAACTTTACTCTCTTTTTCATTTATATTGTGTTTTATATGCTGAAATAATCACTGTAAATTGTGGCATCATGTTTGTTAACGACTAAATAGGCCAGAATGATTGCCAGACATACACATGAAGACTTTGAATTAGGAAGCACAGGAACTGCTGATGATCAATGTTTAATAAAATTCAGACTGACTTTGTGCATGTACATTTTCAAGACATTGTGAAGTTTTAGAACTGGAAGAAAACTTTGAAATTCTCTTATCTCAACCATCTCATGAATAAGCTAAAGAAATAAAGGACTTCTCAAAATGAAATTGCTTTCTAGAAGCAAAGCCTTTCCCATACTACCTAATATGATGATTTTGTTTTTTTTTAAATCTCACATTTTTTAGGACGGGTGCAGTGGTTTATGCGTATAATCCTACTACTGTAGGAGGTCTAGGCAAGAGGATCACTTGAGCCTGGGAGTTTGAGACCAGCCTGAGCAAGAGCAAGACCCCATCTTTACAAGGAGTAGAAAAATTAACTAGGTGTGGTGTACCCTGGTAGTTTCAAGAGACAGGAGAATTGCTTGAGCCCAGGAGTTTGAGGTTGCAGGGAGCTATGATGAGGCCACTGTCCTCCAGCCTGAGCAATAGAGCAAGACTATACCTTTAAACAAACAAACAAACAAAAACCCACCAGATTTTGAAAGCAGGTTATTAAAGTAGGCAAGTTACGAGTTAGTTACATCAGTTCATTTCAGTCCCCAGTCTCTGGAGGGGGATGGTGGTATCTATACTTGCTGTAATCTGACTTTGAGCAAGTTATCAAACCTCTTACTTTTTAGTACCATCTGCTATGGTAATAATAATAGTAACTACCTCAAAAGGTTAAAGAATAAATGAGTTTATATTTAGAAAGCATTTAAAGTAGTGGCCCCCAGCATATAATAGATATGTTAGTATTTGGTAAATAAAGAAGAGCAGAGGCTAAAAGTGTAACAGTGGTCACCCTTCTGACTCAGATAAGAAGTTTGAGCAGTCTTTATTCCCTGGGTTGGCCCTGGCTGGTAAAATATGGATCACTCCACAGGTACTGCCTGATCCTTAAAGTGCTGGAGGTGATTTTTTTTCCTTAAATTTCAGGTATTAGGGATACGCATAAGTTTTATTTACATAGTTCCCCCCCACACACACACTTTGCAGTCAAGTTTATAAGCTTGCTCCCCCCCACACACACACATCCAGTCTAGAGGTGATTTTTTTTTTTCTTGGCACCTATAATCTGGTTTCCCTAGTTACTGCTTGTGAGATATTAGTTAGCCATGTATATCTTCAAGCATTCAGGTAGCACTTTAAAATCAATTTTGTAGCTGATTCTCATGGTACTTATTATCCATTTAAAAGCCAAATGTTAATAAGAGCTAAATAATTTTGGAGCTGGAGAGGTAATGTGTACCTGTGGCACATTTTCTGATCTCAGAGACCACTGGGTAGTGGAGTCCAGAGAAAATGGGTCAATTCTCTTCATTATTATAGTTAGGCTTCTGAAATTCTGAATTGAGACTGGTGATGTAGTAAAGTATTACTTAAAGTCTTAAAGGTATATGCCTCTAGGAGGTGGGCATTTAGATGGGATGCTTTTATTTAAAAGCCTAACTGGAAGCAGGAGGAGGGGATGGAGAAATTCACACTGTCTGGGTGGATGGGCACTCTTATAACTGACTCACACAGGACGAGAGGAATTTGTCACCAAAACATTTATACCCCTGTAATAGTCTGAAATGTAAATTTTTTTTTCTTAAAGCCAACAAAAAAAACTGAAGTGTGAAAATATTCAAGGTAAATTAGCTACAGATAAATGTAAATACATTTTGACCTACTGCAAAAAAAAAAAAAAGAATAAAAGTGTAAGAAACTTTACTTGAATTGTGTTTATGATGGGCTGTTTTTTCCTTACAGTTTGCAGTGTTGATGTGGGTATTTACTTATGTTGGTGCCTTGTTCAATGGTCTGACACTACTGATTTTGGGTAAGTCTATAAAACCATTGGAATGAAAAATTGCTGGACCAAATACTGTCTTCAGGAAGCTTAGAGACATTTAAGTGGTATATATTCTCATATTGTAAGAAAAATAAAGGATGTAAGTTTGAAGTTGTAGTTTTCTTTAACTAAATTACTGATACTGCTGCTCAGTGTATTAAAATGCTGCTTTAGTTCCTCAAGACTGTTCCAGCTAACAGTGGTCAGCTAGATAAAGGGTGCAGTCATAAATCTTACTGGGAATGCCTGTATTTCATAAAATCTGTTGGATGTGACTTAAACTAGGGATAGTCCCTCCACAGCAGAGGCATCCAAAAGATCTGCACATTGATTCATTCGTCAGGAATACTGGGTATCTGGAGTGCTGCCAGTGGGATCGTTTTTAGTTTGTCCCCTCCCTACATCACTCTAGTCTTTCTAAAAGGTTTTGTTTCCTTTTTCAGCTCTGATTTCACTCTTCAGTGTTCCTGTTATTTATGAACGACATCAGGTAATTTCTTAACTGCTGATTTCAGAATACAGAGCTCACTCTTGCTCTATGAGATTTACAAATGCATCAGTGGCAGTTTGCAAAGCTTATAAAAATGAGAAATACGACGGTTTCTTAAGCCTTTAATTTGGTGACAAACAGTAATGGTTAATAAGATTATCTAGCAGCATTAGGTATCTAATAGCTCCTTTATGCCTCTCTTTCAGGCCCAGATAGATCATTATCTAGGACTTGCAAATAAGAATGTTAAAGATGCTATGGCTAAGTAAGTATTTAAAATTTACAACTTTTTTTGTTGTTGTTATAACCAAATGTGTGATTTATTTTGGAGTAAAACAAAACTGAGGTTTTTTTGTTTTTGTTTTTTTTCCCAATAAAGGGGAGAAATAAGGAGATTATACCTTGGTTATGTGCTGTTTGCCACATTCTATGCCAAGTGGATGTGCTCATGTATTCAAAGATATTACAAATAATAAGTCATTTGTAATTTTAAAATCCCAAATCACTTAAGAATATTATAAATTGACAGCTTTTTTATTAGGATAAGATGTGCTGGATTTTTGAGATCAGTGCAGGAGTTTCACATTATAGGCATAATCAGTAGCATATATCCTGAGACCTTTGAGTGTGATATCAGAGCTGCCAAAAGATTTTTGTCTAGCATTTGGCTCATTCATTTACCAGTTTATTATGTATATTTAAGGCTTATTTAAATCTAATAAATGCTTACATTGACATTTCCCCCCCTCCTTTTCATTTGTAGAATCCAAGCAAAAATTCCTGGATTGAAGCGCAAAGCTGAATGAAAAAGTCCAAAATAATTAACAATAGGAGTTCATCTGTAAAGGGGATATTCATTGATTACATGGGGGAGGGTCAGGGAAGAATGAAACCTTGACATTGCAGTGCATTTTCACAGATCTTTATTTTTAGCAATGCACTGTTTGTGGAGAAATTACCTGTCTTGACTGCCATGTGTTCAGTATCTTAAGTATTGTGAGCTGCTATGTATGGATTTAAACTATAATATTTGTTTTTCCTATACGAGGCACTGGCAAATAAAAAAAAGATCTGAGAAGGTTGTATATTAATTACACTTTGTTGCAGGTAGTCTTGCTGTATTTGGGAAAGTTACAGAGACAGTGGAGCTGAAAAAAAAATAACCCTTTTCACAGTTTGTGCGCTGTGTATGGTCTGTGTAGATTGATGCAGATATTCTGAAATGAAATGTTTAGACAAGGTCATACCACTGAAGCAGGAATGAAAAAGCTTGCCTTTCTGGTATGTTCTAGGTGTATTGTGATTTTACTGTTATATTAATTGCCAATATAAGTAAATAGATTATATATATATCTATATATAGTGTTTCACGAAGCTTAGACCTTTACCTTCCTGCCGCCCCACAGTGCTTGATATTTCAGAAAGTCATTGGTTACATGTGTGTAGTTCCAAAGCACATAAGCTAGAAAAAGAAAATATATTTCTAGGAGCACTACCATCTGTTCTCAACATGAAATGCCACGCACTTAGAACTCCAGCATAAACTTCATTGCACAGACTTAACTGTAGTTAATTTTGTCACAGACTCTGAATCTATGGACTGAATCTCATGCTTCCAAAAACGTTTGTGAATAGCAAACATTGTTATGCAAGAAATTATAAAATGAAGATTTATACCATTGTGGTTTAAGCTGTACTGAACTAAATCTGTGGAATGCATTGTGAACTGTAAAAGCGAAGTATCAATAAAGCTTATAGACTTAAAATGTGTTCAGTGTTCTGATTTCATGAAGCTGCAGTAGTGAAGAGTTTTCGGCTCATGGTGCAGCAGTGTTTCCTTTGAAAACAGAAGTCAGTGAACATTTTACATAATCAAATTTTATTTGACACATAACAAAATGTTTTTAAATCATATATTTTTTATACTTCGATAACTGAAAATAAATTCATGCACCAATACGTTAACATACAGACGACAGTGCAAGATCTGTGAACAGACGTAAAATCATACCGTATAAATGTTTATAAATATGGTTTAAGAAGTTTTTGTGACACACAGACACTATTGCTCTTTAAATATACTTGTACATATCATCAGTGATCAGTCCATTGTTCTTCCACATGGTTATTTCAATGCCAGATCTGATCAGTGTGAAAGGTCAATAATACAATACAGGCAGACATGGTTATCACTCAGTGTCACCAGTTACGTGGTTACAGAAAACAGAATTAGGACTTCATAGGGACTCTACTGTGGCCCCAACAACCTATTAGTTGATTAATGTAAGGCATTACTAAATTGGCATACAAAAATAGCTTAATGAGTGATCTAATCCATTTAGAATGCTGAAGCACTTCTGTGGTAAATATTAATCTATTCTTTAATTGAAAATGCTTCATCTTAACCTTTTCTCTAAACTGACAAATGCAAATAGCCTGTAACCCAAGATCTAGAATTGTTGTTAACTGGCCGGAAGGATGGCATCTGTGCTCAGAGCCACCTGTCCCTCACCAGTCTGCCTTTCAGTGAGCGCTGTCGGCCTGTCCTACAGTCAGTGGTTAGGTAACGTGTATGGTGTGACGGAGGGGATTAAGGGATGGTTTCTGCTAAATATTGTCCAAGTCACATCTGCCCTACAACCAACTCTGAGGAACTCTAAGCTAAATTGCTTTGTTTTACAATTTTAACTTATTAAAATTATCTTAGGCTTAGAATATGTACTGCAGAGCTTTTTTGTTTTTTAATCCAGACTTGACCTGTGTAGTTCACCTGAAGCAGATCAGTGGAGTCGCGTCAGCTCCACTCTGGGCAGGTGGTAAGCCAAGGTGCAGCCTCAGGTCACCTCCCTTACTACTGTGTTACGATTTAACAAAAATCAGCCCGTCCTCCTGGACCTACATGGTTACTTGAGCTTTTTATTTTTTTCCCCTTCCATTTTGTAGTAGAGGTTTGTTTACTTTGAATTCTAATTTGGATTTTGCAGATTTGGCACTAAACATAATGAAAACCCATTCTACCCCCTCTTGATCTTAAGTTCCTTTGCTGCTCACCTTCCTGTAACTACTATTTTCCAAGCAGGTAATGATGTCTTTCATTAAGGAAACCGTAACATAAATACAGGACATGGGTAACAGACCGTATCTGCTAAGGGTCCTGTAGCCCTCCTCGGTTTTGAAGTTGTAGCACCATATGTAGAAAGGAGACAATTGTGGGAGGTGAGACAGCAGCCCACACAACTGGAAACTTTCAAAGGCACTTAATGGATATAAAACTCTGCAAATGAAATATTAAAAAATTAATTTTCTCAACTTCTTTATACATGGCTCATTTGGTTTTGAAAGCTAAATGAACAGAGGCTATGGACATTTCTAGTTTGGTTCAACTTATTTGTAAAAATGAACATTCTTGAAGTATATAGAAACATAATAGCAAAACATCTTTTGTAAAAGTTTTGATGCAAATTAAAAGCTACATATAGGGTAACTGAGGCTTTAAATTTTGTCAGTGGGCTACATCATCAGATAGGATTTGTCAATATAGTTTGTGTAGTTTTGAGTCTCAGGAACAGAAGCAAGCAGTCTTAACATTGTAGAACTTGTCCCTTCTTGCCATCACGGTTTGGAGCGTCCAGGTCACGGGAGCAGTGATACAACTTCACTAGCGTGTGTCCCCGCAGCAGGTAGGCATGTCTCAGCAGCTAGTGGCGGAGGCGCCTTGGCACTACCTCCGCTGTTGCTGGTTGGTAGCAGCAGTAGCAATAATGTAAGAGGTTTCTGGCATTTATAGACATCGCCACACAAATACACTGAAAAAACAGACCCAAATGGTCATTTTGCATGGCGAACTGCATACTTTGATCAAGTGGCAAAAAGTAATCTTGCTTGAGTCAGGCTCAGGGCATGTACTGAACATCAATTCCAAAAGGTAAACCAGAGATCCTGGCCACCAATTTAAAGTCGACTGCTCTTTTTATCTAAAAGGCTTATTGATTTTGTTGTTGGGGTTGCTTCGCCTCTTTCAGCAGCTTGATTGTCTGTGCTCAGTGTGGTCAATGAGGGCATTTGGCAAATTGACTTCATACTATCTTTCCTGTTACTTTTGAAAAGGTTTTATCAACTCCACTTGAGTGGGAGAGCCCTTTCAAGTGTTTAGCACAGAGCCAAGGAACACAGCACGCCCCGTGCCTACTAAAACCTATGAGCCCTGCATTTTTAAGGTAACTACTTCTGACCCTTTTATAGTGAACAAAAATCATATATCTACTGCACTAGGAACACCGATTTATTTATATCTTATTCCTAGGTTGTTTCAGAGTTTGGTGCTGCTTTGAATGGGCGTTTACATTCCACAGGGAGCTGCTGTCAGTGCTATCTCAAGGGCTCTAAGTGCCAGAAGTGGCTGGCAAGGGGGACTGGAGGTGGGTGCTTCCAGGCAGGCCATGGAGACATTTCCTACACAGTGCTTTAGGGTGAGAAGTAGATTGAAATCCTCTACAGATTCTTTTCCCACTGACAATATCCAAATGAATATACTTCTTTATCTTCTTAAGAGTTTTCTGGGGCTTATCAAAAACCTATCTGCTGTAGTGAAGTTGTTCAAGTGTGCCAAGTGTGGAGAAGCAGAGTGAGTTAGAAGGACCTGGTCACATGCTTTGTCCAATACTGGTGATCAATTGGGAGTTCTTAAAAGGGCATGGATGAATTTCCATGCTAACCTGATTATATGCAACAAGTCTGTGGACTGCCAAGAGTTCCTACCCAAATCAGCCCTCTTTGGTCTTACCCACCCTTCCCTCCCCCCAGCAGTGCCCAGAGTAGCTAGCACATGCCCAGGACAGCTCTAGTCAGGACACAAGCCCGTCCAGATCTGGGTTGAGCGTCAGCAGACTAAATACCTCAAACAGTAGAACCTCTGTAAGTTGAGTACCTACAGGACAGCAACAAACTGGTCAACATACTGAGGTGGTCAACAAAGGACCCAGGCCTGCTGTACTGATACATGTGGTACATGTCTAGTCCATGACAATTAGGTCAACTTATGGAGGTGGTCAATGTAGGGGTCAACCACAGAGGTTCCAACTGTGTAGTTGGAAAGTCTGAACCCTCCTGAGGACTCACGGAGTTTCCTGTATTGCCCCCACATCAGCTCCTCCCCACACCCCTAACAGAGAGGTAGGGACATCTGAGGTGAGAAGGGAGAGATGGCCAGGCCTGGTCGGAACCGGATGGACCTGGTTAGTACCTGCAGTCGTCTCCTCCAGTGCTGACCACATACTTGTCGTCATAAGAGAAACGGATGTTCGTCACATGAGCTGAGTGACCAAAGTACCGCTTATGTTTGGCCTGTAAGCAAAAGTGAATGGAAACAACTTAGGCATCGTGCTTACAGCAATTACCACTTTCAGGATTCAAATCCACCCCCCTCCCAAACCTTTGCTTGGAGACTCCCAGTAGGTCTGGACTTCTCTGGTTGCCAGGCTCTGACTGACCTTCTGACCTCTCATTTTGCCCTAGAGTCATTTTGTCCACCCTCCATCCTCACTTCTAGCTTCCAAGACTGCCCCTCTAGAGGGAGATGAAAAGGTTAGTCATTGCCAAATCTCCACAGGACTGAGACAACACTCCTTGGTATCTCCTGGAGGGCCATCCAGAGGTGGCCCCTACCTCCCATAGACTACAGAAGAACAGAACCCATAGGCAGTGCAGGGAAGTTACTCTGAGGAAGACTCACAAATTTTTCTGTGCATGGGAAATCAAAGAGCTTCACAAGTCCAAAATCATCTCCTGTAACAATGTTTAGGCCAGCATGGGTCACACATGCGCAGTTGACATCAGCCTTGTCTGCATTACGTGGCCAGATTCCAATGACTTCATCTCCCAGAACACTGTTCCAACAGGAAGAGATGTTAGGAGGCAGACATGTGGGGGGAGTCTCCTGCAGCCAATCATCTCCCAGGGATAAGAAGGAGCAGGAGACATTTTGCATGATTCAGTATGGTCATGCAGCTCTTCTGGCACGAAAGCATATTTGTCCCTTGTCCCTTATGCCAGCTCTTACTGTTCCCCTCTGCCTCAGTCCCCTACACTCCAAAAAGAAAAGTTACCCACATCTTTGATTCCCTCTTCCCTGTGGTCCTCTTGAATGTATACATGTTGAGGAGAATGATGGGGCCTCCTTGAACTCCCAGGTTGGACAGTCTCTTTTTCCCTTGAATTAATCAGGTTCTTAGCCTGCTAAACAGCAGCGCTAGCCCTTGCATCGCTTCCCCTGGTGACTGGAAGCCCCACTGTGCATGTTGGGCTGGCCAAGAGATGGGAGATGGTTTCCCTTTGAACTTGCTAGATGGGGTTGGGGTCTTGTAGAAGACATTACACAAAAAGAGAGACTTACCGTGTTTCCCCGAAAATAAGACCTACCAAAAAAAAAAAAAAAAAAAGCCCTAGCAGGATTTCTATGCATTTGTTAAATACAAGCCCTACCCCAATAATAAGACCTAGTGATGGGAGTGGCTATGCGCGTATCTGCATAGCCATGCCATGCATTTTGGTGCAGAGAGGAAGACATCCCCTGAAAATAAGCCCTAGTGTGTCTTCTTGAGAAAAAATACATATAAGACAGTCTTATTTTGGGGGAAACATGGTAGCATTTCAAAAGCCCAGGTCAGAACAAAGCCAGTGATCTAAACTGGTGCCAAGAAGCCTCCCACCCCCACACCCACTGCCCCAATGTAAAGATAGCTCTAATCTTTGAATTTTCTCAGATCCTGGCCATATACAACTTGGAGGCTGAGCCTGGGACAAGAGACCTCTTGTGACCTTTTCTTCAGGAAGTGTTTTTCTCCAATCACCTTGTCCAGGAGGCCCAGGTGATCTTCTCGATGACCATGGCTTCTGTTACCTGCTTCCCCAGGGGCACCTCATGCACCTGGCGCTTATAGGCTCCAGTTGACACCTGTAGATAGAAGGGAATTCAAGTTCATCAACGTGCTTTCGCCGTCCTAAACACTCCCCTTTTGGTGTGCTGTTTCCCAGAACACTGGGCTAGAGCTTTTCTTAAGTCCAAGCACAGCTCCAGGCCGCAAAACCTGTAGCTAGCACACAGCAAAATCTCATCCATGTTCTTCCTATTTTCCAAAGCCCTAAGGCCATGGTTCAAGTGTGATTCTTGATCAGCAGCATCTGGGAAACTGTTAAAAACCAAATTCTTGGGCCCCAGCCCAGACCTATCAAATTAGACACTTTGAGGGTGGGACCCAGTAATCTGTGTTTCGACCAAACCTCCAGGTGTTTCTCATACACAGGAATCCTTCCTCTCAGGGAATCCAGCAGTTTTGGTGCAGAGGTAAGACAAGTTTCCCACAGACGGCAGCTGATACAGGTGATTTCTGAAGCAGCTACGACTTGACCCTTGACTCTCTGGGGAGTCTTCTAGGGGAAAAGGACCACTGTTCCTAGAGTCAAGGACATTTGCCAGCAAATGGCTGCTGCCTTCATCTCTTGCCTCCCACCCCCTGGAGGGCCTCTAGCCCAGGTCCCCAGCCTGTCCTTATGAAATGAACTGAGACTTTTTTCCACCTCTGGGCTTTCACACAGATGGCCTGGAACAGTGTTCCCGCCCCTCTTTGTTGGCTAACTCCTACACATCTACAGACCTCAGCTTGAAAGCCACTTGCTGGGCGAGGAAGCACATCTAAATTCAGTGCTTTGTTAAATGCAGCACCCTGTACTTTTCCTTTTCAGTACATAATCACAATTTGTAATTTTAGGTTTGTTTTGTGATTATTTAATGCTTATCTTCTTTACAGAGCAAGCTCCAGGAGACAGGAACCAGTCCCATTTCATCCATCTAAAAACCCTAGCTTGGTTCCATGCATATTAGACGAGTGAATGAATGAAAACATTCTCTCCTTTCACAGTGAGTGTCCAGCTCCAAGCCAGCTCACAAATGCACATTTGCTGGGCGCTGGAGAAATCACCCCATTTTTAGCAGTCAGTCCCAAAGTGGGAATATGATTCTTCCTCACTGGTCACTTCCCCGGACCCGACATGTGTGTGTGTGTGGAGGGGGGCATGGTACCCAGTAGAGTTTGGAAATAAGTACGAAAAGTGACATGGGCTTAGGTGCAGAAATAAGGATACCTTGAGGGAGAAGTGATGAGGGGGGAAGATGAAAGATGATTAGGGCTTGAGTTTCCTGCTTTTCTTTCTGAAGAATAACTCTTTCCTATTTTAAACTCTACATTTCTTCAACTTTGTTAAATCCTCTAAGTCTCTGTTTCTACATTCATAAAAGAAGGAGAAAGTAATGGTACTTGAAGAGTTCCTGTGAAGATTGAATTAGTAAATTGCCTGGCACATAGTAAAGATTCAATTAATATAAGCTATTTTGTTATTACTATTATTGGTTGTCCCAAATAACAAGGAAACCCAAACCATACCTGAATGTATCTGCTATCCGCAGAAAAATCCATCTGAATCACAAAGCTTGGGATATCTTTGCAGTAGCCAATGCGGTTCAGATTTGTGCCCTGAGTAAGGTCATAGAAGTCAACTGTGTGTTCAGAAGAACCAACGGCTAAGAATCGGTTGTCTGGGCTGATTCTAGAAAAAGCAATTCAAGAGCATTGTCCATGAGGAGGGCTGTTTGGGGCTGAGCAGGCATGAAGGCTGTTCTGAGTCAGGGCTTCCAGGCCCCAGTGCAAGGAGATCCACCTTCTCCCAGTGTTCTATGGAATGATCCCACAGAAGTAAGGAAATGGATGTATGCAGTCTTTTGTAGAATGACATTTTATAAAAAGTTTTTACCATGCGTCAAAATTAACAAACACGCGTCTGAGAATAAACGTGTGAGAAGGCATCGTTTCACAGTTGGCCTTGAAAGTGACCCTCTCACAACTGAGTTCTTCCTTCTGTCCACAGCCCTTCTGGAATGGAAACCACTGGAATAAGGAGAAGGCTCGCTTGTCTCTTCCCACCTTGCCCAGATCACATACCTGATATCTTGGATGGCAGATTTCCGGTCTCGCTTTTTCCCCCAAACTTTCAGGCTGTTCACCAACAAGATGACAAACTCTCCATTCTTCATACCAATGGCCACCATCTCCCCATCAGGGCTGTAGGCTGCACACCTGGCTGCATGGCCCAGGCTCACCTTGTTCAGCAGCTTCTACATGGATGCAAAGTAGTCACCTGAGCCCTTGGCCGGCTCAGCTGGCATCCAAGGGAAATCCTGCACCAGGCTGAGTAGCCAGGCTGCCTTAGCTACCACTGCAGGCCACCAAATCTTTTGCCTCTTATAGTAAATGTCCCTGGGTAGCTGAAGTGGGCAGTTATGTTTTGATTAGAGCAGCCTGGGGGATAGGTTTTAGGACAGGGCTTGGCACTTTTTCTGTAAATGGTTAGGTAGCAAATATCTTAGACTGTGCAGGACACGTGGTCTCTGTTGCAACTACTCAACTCTGCTGTGACAGCACAAAAGCAGCCACAGACAACACGTAATCTGATGAGCATGGGCTTATGTGCTGACACAGGCAGCAGCCTGGAGTTGGCCCTCTAGCCGCACACTGCCAACCTCTTCTCTTTAGGGGAGAGAGTTTGAGTTTCAGCCTCTGCTAGTCCAATTCCTAAATCCTGGCTCTGCCACTTACTAGCTGGGTGTGTTTGGGTAAGTTACTTCTCAGTTTCCCATTGGTAAAGAAGTGATATTAATATAGGTTCTGCAAGGTTGTTATACACATTAATAACTGTGTATCTGAAGAATCTGGCAAACGTAATAGTATTCAATTAATGATAGCTGTTCTTAATAACAAAGGTAGTAAATAATTTTAAAAGCTAACTGAGTATAACAACCTCACTTATGCTTTTGTGTGTCTATTCTTTGGCCCTTACACTAAACATATGACTGAAAAATATTTACTAGCCATTTTCTGGGGAAAGACTTCACGAAGAAGACTGCCGTGGCAATCACAACAACAACAAAACTAAACAAATGGGACTTAACTAAACTGAAAAGCTTCTGTACAGCTAAGGAGTCAACAACCAAAGCAAATAGACAACCTACACAATGGGAAAGGATATTTGCATATTTTGAGTCAGACAATAGCTTCATAACTAGGATCTATAGAGAACTCAAATTAATCCACATGAAAAAAGCCAACATTCCCATATATCAATGGGCAAGAGACATGACTAGGACCTTCTCTAAAGAAGACAGACAAATGGCTAACAAACATACAAAAAAATGCTCATCATCCCTAATTATTAGAGAAATGCAAATCAAAACCACCCTGAGATACCATCTAACCCCAGTGAGAATGGCCCACATCACAAAATCTCAAAACAGCAGATGCTGGCGTGGATGTGGAGAGAAGGGAACACTTTTACACTACTGGTGGGATTGCAAACTAATACAACCTTTTGGAAGGAAGTATGGAGAACCCTCAAAGAACTCAAGTTAGACCTCCCATTTGATCCTGCAATCCCATTCCTGGGCATCTACCCAGAAGGAAAAACATCCTTTTACCATAAGGACACTTGCACTAGACTGTTTATCACAGCTCAATTTACAATTGCCAAAATGTCGAAAAAGCCTAAATGCCCACCAACTCAGGAATAGATTAATAAGCTATGGTATATGTATACCATGGAATACTATTCAGCCATTAAAAAAGATGGAGACTTTACATCCTTTGTATTAATCGGGATGGAAGTGGAACACATTATTCTTAGTAAAGCATCACAAGAATGGAGAAGCATGAATCCTATGTACTCAATTTTGATGTGAGGACAATTAATGACAATTAATGGCATGGAGGGGGTGGGGGAAGTGGAGAGCAGAGAGAGAAAGAAGGAGGGAGGGCTGGGGAAAGGAAGAGCAGAGAGAGGGAAGGAGGGAGGGGGATGGGGTCTTGGTGTGTGCCACACTTTTGGGGGCAAGACATGATTTGTAAGAGGGACTTTACCTATCAAATGCAATCAGTGTAACCTGGTTTCTTGTACCCTCAATGAATCCCCAACAATACATTAAAAAAAAAATTTACTAGCCATTTTAAAATAAAATCAAGTATTTTAATTATTAGGATTTAAATACTTGTTTTAACATTGGATGCCTTTGCCATTTTTGTTCCTTAAAATTATTTTTGGAAGTGTAATGACTGTGAATAACTAGTTCCAGTACCTTCTCTAGCATGCCGGGGTAGGATGAAGCAAAATAAACCAAGGCAGTTAACCTTCCCCCTCAATTCCTTGCTATTTTACATCCCCCTCCCCCCAAGATGAACTTTAAAATTGTTTTCCCAAATCTTTAAGAGAAACCTTGTTGCAAGTTTCATGAAAATATATTAGCCCATTTGGGACCATTTAATATGTTAAATCATTTTTAATCTTCTCATCCAGGGAAGACGTAATTTGTCTATTTTTTTTAGGTTTTGTGGGTTCTTTCACAACAGGAGAATAACTATTCTCAATTAGATTATTACTGAAGTATAAACTTTTACAGATGGATATACAGCTAAAAGATATATAGATGAGGTGTGTGTGAGTGGGACTTCATTTGTTACCCAACTTCTAACTTCATTGCTGACTTGAGGCTGACCATCCCCCATCTCTGCCATGAGCTGGTTGGGACCATTTCCCTCACTTAGCTCCCACTTAGAGACATCTGACGCCAAGCAGGGTTGGCACCTCACCTTATCGGCCAGGTCCCAGATCCGGGCTGTGCCATCATTGCTGGCAGAGATGAAGATGTCCTTGGAGGGGTGTGTGGCCAGGCCCCAGATCTCCCCTTCCATGTGTCCATCAATTAGGATGTTAGAAGCAGCATTTTTTTCACCAACTTCAATTATTTCTCCATCTTTGGTTCCCACTAATATTTTCCCCTGTTATAATTAAAATAATATTAGAGGCCGGGCATGGTGGCTCATACCTGTAATCCCAGTAATTTGGGAGGTCAAGGTGGGAGAATTACTTGAAGTTCAAGACCAGCCTGGGCAACATAACTAGACCCCATCTCTACCCCCCACCCTCAATTAGCCAAGTGTGGTGGCATGCACTTGTAGTCCCAGCCACTTTGGAGGCTGAGGTGAGAGGATGACTTGAGGCAAGGACTTTGAGATTGTAGTGAGCTATGATGATGTCACTGTACTCTGGCCTATGCAATGGGGCAAAAATGTCCCCAATATTAAGAAAAGGATAAACACTGTATGATTCCACTTATGTGAGGTACCTAGAACAGTCAAACTCACGGAGGGAGAAAGTAGAGGGAGGAGGAAATGGGGAGTTAGTGTTTAAAGGGTACAGAGTTTTAGTTTTGCAAGATTAAAGGAAGTTCTGTAGATGAAGGTGGTGATGGTTACTCAATGTAATACACATAATGCCACTAAATTATTACACTTAAAAATAGCTAAAATGGTAAATTTCATGTTATGTACTACAATTAAAATTTTTTAAAAAACACTATCAGAAAAATTTGGGAGAGCCCCTCTGTTGCCTTGGCATTAAAATAGGAAAGGCTGAGAGGTGTTTTGTTTTCCTTAAGAAGGGACCAAACTGTCCCTTCTTAAGCTATCTCCTGCCTCCTCTGCCTCATCACTTTCCCTTTTCTTGATCAACTACTTTGGGTGGGAGCTTCAGACACAACCTTCTCCAGCATCTAGCCTCTGCTAGAATATTCTGGCGAATGCAAGCTCACGACAGAGCAGGGCAGCCAATTTCTGATCTTGGACAGCTCACACTCTCAGTCAGGTCATTACTCCATTGAATAAAAATCCATTTCCTAGAACTTCCAGCTTCTGGGCCCAGTTCTGCCTTCATCTCTCACAGTTACCCTTTCAGGTGACTGTCACTAACTACCTAAAGATGAAACTCACAATTTCAAACTATGGGGACTCCGAGTCAGTTGGGCCTTTTTGGAGAGCATCCAGAAAGCAAATCCCTAGACTGATTACCAATTCAAGATACAGAGGGTGTCAAAAAATACATATACATATTTTAAGAGAAAAAACTAGCCTATTCATTCCTGTCCCTTGGTGACGCTAGTGTTCATTTGATTAATGTCATCTTTTGAGCAAAGGTCATACTATATATTGCTTCTGTAATTCAATTCAACTTCAAAAAGTAACAAATACATAGATAACATCCCTTAAAATATGTATACATTGCTGGGTACTCCTCGTATAAACACAAAGTATTAAACAGAGGTTAAGAGCAATCTCATAGAGGAATTTTTAAATTTAAAAAGAGAAGAAAAAGGAAAACACACAGATCAAGGCCTCACCTTGAGACTCTGCCCAGCAGCTGGACATTGATACTTCAAAACAACTCTATGGTTGTTTTTGACACTTGGCCAAGGTATGAGTTGAATACCAATGGCTTTGACAGTTGGTGGCCCTTATTCTCCCCTTACTGGCCTTGTAACCTCAGGCATGGGCAAATTGTTTACTATCTCTGAGCTTATAAGAATGCTATCCATACTAATAGTTGCTAACATTTCCTGAATGTGACGACATGCCAGACACTGAAAGGCACTGCTATGTATAAAGCATGAGATCGCCACAACAAATCCATGTGCTGGACCCAGAGACCTTAAGGAGCACACCAGACCACAGGAGATTCTTCCTTGGGAAGTCACGCTTTGTACCCAGGTCTGTCTGTCTCTCCTCAGCTATCTCCCACTGTAGCATAATTCATACCTTGAAGTCTTGTTGCAAGGATTAAACAAACCAGTACAGGCCACAGTGTAGCTGGCAAGGCACTGACACCCCCTCTTCTTCCCTGGCCCAGGGAAGGGCCGCTGCTCACCTTGCCACGGCACACGGAGCGCACACACTCCACCAGCTGCCCTGTCTCCAGCTGGAAGGCCCGGCAGCGCTTCATCTCCTGGTCCCACAGTTTTACAGCACCTCCTTCTTTGGTCCTGAAAAAGATGGAGAAGCACTCAGGCTGCCAGCCCTCCTCCTGAGACCTCCCCATGAGCCCCACCCCTCTCCTAGTCATCAAGGTCTGAGCCACCAAGGGCCCAGGAAGACAGACCCTCAGGGGCCTCCTTCTCACGCCCTGCTGAGGAGGGACCATACCTTCTGACTTGCAGATTTACTAAAATGCCTTCAAATGCTACTTGGGAGGAAAGAAGATGTAATCTGGAAAATCAGACTCCGTTTTCCTTAGGTTAGAACACTAAGAGAACTGCTGCCCCTGTTCAACATCATTCCCGCCCCCCTGCTCACTTCTCCTTCCTCCACCCCCCAAGGAGCTATGAAAAGTAACATTTTATGAACAGTCACTGAGGCTTGTTTGAGAATACCTCCCAGGTTCTTAAACTACCATTAAACCACCTCTTCGCTTCTCTCTTACTTGCGAAGTTTTGACTTAGGGCCCCTCATGAAGAGATGGCAGACTGGTTTCCCTAATGAAAAAAAAGGTAGGGGAGCGACAGTCTGCATTTTCTCCAAGTTGGATGCTTTTGTGGCTTCTCCCCAGTCACAAAAGATAAATGGTTCCCAGAGGAGCTTCCACTCACGGCCGCTCTTTTCCGCCGGTCACTATGAGTCCATCCCGAAGGGTGGTGTACATTGTGAACACAGGGCCCGTGTGAGCCTTGGCCACCAGCCGGATGAGGAAGTGGTCCTTCCAGACATAGACGTCTCCGTTGATGGCACCCGTGAAAGTGAGGTTGTTCTGTAAACAAAGGGCCATCTTCTACACCAGGAACACTCCCAAGAGGGTCCCTTCCCGCTCCCTCAGGGAGGAACCAGGGCTAAAGAAGCAGACAACATGCTCAGTTTGGTCTCCTGTGCTAGGGAAAGCAGCAGAATTTGTGGAAAGACCACAAAGAACATATAAGGCCATCATCTAGCCTTGAAATTCACTATATTTAGTTGGTTTGGGTATTTTTCTCTCCCACTGAACAGAGCTCTGCATGAACAAGAACTTCCCTTCTGTGAGCATGATGGAAGTTTCCAGATATGAGAAATCTGCAGGTTCAGAAGGTGAGAGCAGGGCAAGGGGCTGGGTGAGGGGGATTCCAGCCCCAGAGGAAACTTGCCTGGGGCTTAACTATGAAGTGGACTAATCCAGGTCCAGAGGACCAAGAGGCGATTCTGTTCCAGACCATCCCTAAGGGAGCTTGCATTGGCTGAGGGCACCCACAGCCCACTTGAGAGTAGCAATTGGGGAGATCTGTGGCACAGAGGGCTGGGAAGAAAAAGGACCCCTATCTAGTATGGAAATTGTTCCCAGCTTCCTCTGGGGCTAGCCCCCACCCTCAGGTCTGACCGGCTTGCAAGTCAGGGTCAGCCTCTGAAATAGTGGCCCTCCAGCCCTGGGTGGGTGTTTTACCTTTTCTGGATAACAGTTTAAGAAAAAAATGGGAAAAAATATAGTAACTCACTTGTCTGTACTAAAGAAAGGGAATAGTAGTTACAGATAAGCCAGTGGAGGAGATATCACAGAAAGTGCTCTCTTGTTCTCAGCTTCTTGGTCACTCTCCTCTCCCCACCCATGCCCATGACTTCAGGGTCCCCGTCTTGCGAAGCATCTGCCAGAACTCACAGCACCAAAGGCCACGGAGAGCATTGTCTGCATCTTGGCAGCCCCCATGGACCCGATGATCCCTTTCTTGTAAAGCAAGGCGCTGCCTGCCAGGGTCCAGAACTTCATATGTTTGACCCCGACAGATACGAACTGTGTGTCTGAGTCAGGACGAAATTCCACTACAAATATGCGCTCCAGGTGGCCCCCTCGGCTGGCAACCTTGGTACCTGTGTGGGTGACAGAGTCCAGTGAGGCCGGTCCTCCCTCATGTCATGGGCCAGTTCTGGCTCTCCATCCCAGTGGGCTCAGAGTAGGGAGGAGAGCGTGTCTGGGAAGTTTCTAGAGCAGCAGGTGGTACTACCAGAACCCCCACCCAGGCATCCATGAGTGTAGCTAGAAAGGGTAGCCATGAGATGAAAGTTTCCAGATATGAGAAAAAGGCAAAATGGCCTAAGGGGACTCCCCATTGTCCCTCCAGTCTCCAGCTTCAGGAGTCACCCTCACAGAACCCCCTCCCAGCAGGTCACCAGGACTCACTCGCTTCACACAGTTGTCTATTTTTTGCCTTTCTTTCCAAGATTCTCTGCATTTATTTTCTTTAAAAAAGTTCCCTATATTCCTTTTTATTTTGTGGTTTTTAAGATTTTAATTTTTTCTCCTTTAATTAGTAGTTTTTCCCCTCAGCTCCATTTATTTATATTTTTGACTATCTGTTGAGTTTTATTTAACCTTTACCTTAATCAAATCCAACTCCACCATTTAGTGGTAGAATAATTTTGAACAAATCATTTAACCCCTCTGTGTTTTAGTGTCCTCTCTTGTAAATTGGGGATAATAATTGTTCCTAATTCATAAGGTGCGGTGAGGATTGAAATAATTGATATTAGTGAAGCCCTCAGCACAGTGCTCATACAGTGAGTGTTTTCTAAGTGTTAGCTATTATCATCATCATCATCATCACTCCTTTAGCATTAAAAAAAAAAACCTCTTCTATTCTTTTACCCTTTATTTTAAACCCAACTCTTTTTTTTTTTTTTAATCTCATTATTATGTTTAAACCCTGGAGTCTTTAATTTTTAAAGTCTGTTACCTTTTCTTTCTTTCTTTCTTTTTTTTTTTTTTTTTTTTTTTGAGACAGAGCCTCAAGCTGTCCCACTGGGTAGAGTGCCATGGCATCACAGCTCATAGCAACCTCCAACTCCTGGGCTCAAGTGAGTCTCCTGCCTCAGCCTCCCAAGCAGCTGGGACCACAGGCGCCTGCCACAATGCCCGGCTATTTTTTGGTTGCAGCCATCATTGTTGTTTGGCGGGCCCGGGCTGGGGATTTGAACCCGCCACCTTAGGTGTACGTGGCTGGCGCCTTAGCTGATTGAGCCACAGGCGCCGAGCCTCAATTTACTCTTAATGTTTTTTCACGCCAACTTCCTGTTAATTGTCTCCTCTCCCTTTCTTATTTCATACACTTTTTCCCTCTTTCTCATCACGGCTCCCTGGATAAGTGGGAGTGATGGTTTTATTTTTTTACTTAGCTGGGCCTGTAGTCACCCCTCAGACATCCCCTAAAGCTGTGGTTTTCAACCTTCCTAATGCCAGGGCCCTTTAATAGAGTTCCTGTGGGTCACAACCCACAGGTTGAGAACCGCTGCCCTAAAGGAATCCCTTTCCAGAGAGACCTAAAGGTTGCCTCTCCCAGCTGTGACTTAATGCAATAGGTATCTTGCTACCTAGAGCTCAGAGGTTTTAAAATCCAGGTCTCCAAGGACTTGGGTACCATAAATAAAGTAAGACAAACAACAGACTGGGAGAAAGCATTTGCAATGCTTATAAGGGTCAAAGGATCAACAATGCTATTCTATAAAGAGCTATAAATCCTAAGTAAAAGACAACTCGCCTACACCCAGCAGAAAAAGGATTTGAACAGATGAATTACCGAAGAAGCAATACAAGTGGCCAATAAAGAGACAGAATGATCAATGTCACTAGTCATGGGAGAAATATAAACTAATGAGATGCACATTTTGTCTAAGCCACTGTCACTTTTTTCCTTGTTTTAATGTCACGGACGCTTCCAATCATGGAGACACCAAACTCCCTCTCTGCACTGGCTACTTGTGTGCTCAGAGCAAATTACATGAGACATTATGTAAGAACTGGCATATGCATTTTATTTTATTTTATTTTTATTATTTTTTTTGAGACAGAGGCTTACTATGTTGCCCTCAGTAGAGTGCCGTGGAGTCACAGCACACAGCAACCTCAAACTCTTGGGCTTAAGCAATTCTCTTGCCTCAGCTTCCCAAGTAGCCTGGACTACAGGCACCCGCCACAATGCCCAGCTTTTTTTTGTGGTTGCAGTTGTTTAGTTGGCTCCGGCCTGGTTTGAACCT
>CAUYQV010178380.1:0-20318 GCA_963574575.1 Galagoides demidoff
CCAAACAACAATGACGGCTGCAACCAAAAAATGGCCGGGCGTTGTGGCGGGCGCCTGTGGTCCCAGCTACTTGGGAGGCGGAGGCAGGAGACTCCCTTGAGCCCAGGAGTTGGAGGTTGCTATGAGCTGAGATGCCATGGCACTCTACCCAGGGGGATAGCTTGAGGCTCCGTCTCAAAAAAAAAAAAAAAAAAAGATAGCACCCAAAACTGCAGCCAGGACATCAGAAGCAGCTGGCAGTCATGAAACACAGACTGTTTCCTACTATGTCAGAGGATCCCACCCTTCCAGGCCCTGCCTGACAGGGACTCAGGACCACTGAACTTCCTGAAGATGCCCTCTGCCAACGTCCTCAATCTAGAATGTCCTCCCCTTCTTATTCATCCATAGAAACAATCACTCTACCCTTTTGTACTTAATTTGTAATACAGTCTCCCTGGTGAGGTTTTGAATCTCTTCCTTTGGAAATAACATTCTTCTGACTTCCGATTGCAGTTTTCGTTTTTAAAATGTTAACAGACATTTACTTGTTCGAGCATGTTCTAAGTCTGCGGTCCCCAAGCCCCAGGCTGCAGGCCGGTACCAGTCCATGGCCTGTTAGGAATTGGGCCATACAGCAGGAGGTGAGCTGTAGGTGAGCAAGCGAACTTCATCTCCCCATCACTCGCATCACCCCCGGAGCTCCTCCTCCTGTCAGATCAGTGGCCACGTTAGGTTCTCCCAGGAGCGCAAACCCTGTAACTGCACATGTGAGAGATGGAGGCTGTGCTCTCCTTATGAGAATCATGTGTCTGATGATCTGAGGTGGAGCTGAAGTGGTGACTCTAGCACTGGAGAGCGGCTGCAAATAGATATCATTAGCAGAGAGATTTGATCTCACAGAGACCAAATAAAGCAATGGCTTACAGACCCATATCAAAAGGATTCTCCCCGCCCTGGTCTATGGAAAAACTGTCTTCTGTGAAACCAATTCCTGGTGCCAAAAAGGTTGGGGGCCATTGTTTTAAGTGCTTTACAAAAAAGGAATTTAGTTAAGCTTCAAACCAGTTCTCTTATTATGCCACTTTGCACAGGGGTGGGGGGGGAATGGAGCTAAGAAGAGGTTAGGTAATTTACCCAAGGTAACACAGCTAACAAATGGGACCTGGCTTTGAACCCAGATGGCGCAGCTTCTGGGAACGTGCTCCTGCCCACTAAGCTGCCCTCACCCTGAAATGAGTGAGCTTTGAACGTGCTCCTGCCCACTAAGCTGCCCTCACTCTGCCTTGAGTGAGATTTGTTACTAGCTTTGTGATTGATGCATCTGTCTCTTCTTGAGTGTCAGGGTCAGATCTCCTTCTTGTCAGTATCCCCAGCAATCCCTGGACTGAGCTCTGCTTGTCACAGGCTCTTGGGGCTGTCAGGATGACTGACAGAGCAGCCTGGATGCCACAGCCCTGAGCCCCAGCACAGCCTTTGCCACATGTTGATTCTTTACATCTTCCAAGTCTGTCACTTACCTCTCCCAATCTCACATTATACAGGGTGTCCATGACATTCCTATGCAATTTAAAATAGTACACAGAGGGCACCAAAAAAGGTATACACATTTTAAGAAAGGAAAAAACTGCATTAAAATTGTAATATTGAAGTTATATTTACTTGTCCAATTATAAGAGATACAAGATTATAGGTGTTATTGGTATATACTATTATAATTTTAATATAACTTTTTTCTTAAAATCTGTGTATCTTTCTTTGGCACCCTTTGTGTATTTGTAAAATAGGGATAATACACATCCCACAAAATTAGGATGGGGGACATGTTATCAGATGATTTGGGGAGTTGGAATCATCTTAACCAGTGTGTAATCTAGTATCTTCTTTGGCACATGAGGATACAGAGAGCTGGAACAGCTCTGTGACACACACAAGGTCTTGGGTCAACACGGTGACCTTGACACATATGCAGACTAAAGAGAAAATATGGATTTCTCTTCTCAGCAGTTATATCACGTATCACTCTAAGAAATTTCATCTCTGATGGACGTTGGGGCATCTATAGTTATTCTACTAACATGGTTATTGCACAAGAGACTTACGAAATTCTCATTTCAGGATCTTTATAGAGTATACAGCAGAGTCTTTCTACTGTACTTGATGGTGGCAAATCTCCCTTCTTGGAAGAAGGACTTAAATTTGGAGAATGGCTCAATATCAAAGCCTAATCTTCTGAGTAAGGTGGGAACAATCAGTCTGAAGAATGACTGTCTCCTGAAAGCCTGGCTGCAGTTTCAGTGGTGTCGCTTTCTGATCATGTTCTCATCCAAATGTGATAAGAAAGTAACAAGACAGATTTCTCATGTGGTTTCTTAAGATGACACCTAAAGTTCCACAAGAGGCATCAGGCTGCATGTTTCCTTACAGCCGATGAAAACCCATGTTATGGGGACGGGTGTGAGTTTGTGCTTATTATAAGTGCTGTATACCCATTAAGTGATAATTAATAATAGGTGCAATGGTAAAACCAGATAGAAAACCAGGAGTATAAAAGCACGATTATACTGCACAATTATATATATAAGGGATTTACTCAGGATGTGAAGTTATTTTCCCAAACTCAGACCATCCAGACCTCCAGTAGTTCTTGATTTAGTGCCAGTGTTGACATAGTCTTTAAGAAGGTTGCCCCAGTGAGGCCCCCCAGCCAGATACTTACACAAAACCTTTATGTAAATATCTTATCCCATTTAGTCTTCACACCCTCCCTAAGAAATCAGTGATACTATCCCATAATACGCATGAGGAAGTGAGGCTGGGGTGTAAGTTACTTACTCCAAAGCATAAGTTAGAAAAAGCAAATGCATGTCCACCTGGCTCTGTCCTGCTGACACCAGCGCTATCTGCATTTCCAGGGTATTTAACTCTTTCTGGTCCTGTTTCCCATAGGCCTGGGAGTCTACTGGTTGGAATTATTTTTGGATCATACATGCTCAGTCAGTTATCGCCTAAAAAACATATAAACTTCATTCAAATGACTTGATTTAAGCCATGTGCTTCAATTTATTATCTTGGCATTCGATATTTTACCTAGATTTACCTGTAGTTTCCTTTGGTGTGATATATTTCCCAACAATCACCAGTGTCACTCCAGCTTTCCTTCACATGTTGTACTAAGTAGCACAAAGTCTGCTGTATGCTAGGAAAAAAAGGATCACATCTCACCAAAAGAAAGATTTTAGCTGACTGAAAAGGCTATTTGTGCAGGCACAGGGTCCATGGAGTGTGTGGGAATGTGAGCCTGGCGAGATGAGCTGAGTACTCTTAAGTTCTATAGCATAAACAAAAGCCACCTGGTCATGCCAGGAATTACCCAGCAACTGACCCCAGCAGTAAAACAGGCTTACCTAGAATATCCCAGGGTCCAACCAGAAAGGTAAATAAGAGAATTTTTGTTCCTGTGTGACTTTTGAAAAAAAAATTTTTGGATGCCATAAATCTGTTTTCTTGGAAACACACCTGGCAGCGTGTCTTGGCCGGGCGGTGTGAGTTTTCCTGCTCACCGTCCACTATCTCGTCAAAGCTGTGCACAGCAGGCCCTGACACCACTAGGGACAGAAGTGTGGTCACTCTCTTTGCATGTCTCTTTCAAAATAAAGCAAAACAAACAGAAAAAGGAGTCTCCTGAAAACTCAAAGTTTAACAGCTGTCCTTTCCTTTTTCCTCTCTTCCACCCCTTTAAAGTTGTATATATTAGATCCCACTATGGTGCCCCCAGCTTAGCAAAAATGAGTCCTGTGCCCAAGCATGTGCACATGAACAGCCTTTCCATTCTGCCCCACGCACCCTCCTGTCAACCAGGAGATTTGGTATTTCCGAGGCGGCAGCAGACATGTAGCAGCTTGTGGTCAGGGACAAAGGTTTGATGAAGGGGTTCAGGGTTGCATTCTGTTCTGCTTTCCCCAGCCTTCGACTCCTGTCTCCTCTTCTGCCCCTCCCCAAAGACAAAGCAGCTAAAACCATTTCAAGGCTTCCTATTTGGTTGCTGTCCCAGAAGCCAGGCCCCTTCATAGGACCAAGGAAAGTAAAGTACACCTGAAGTTCCAACCTCCCCAAGGGCCGTGCAGCTGCAGTCAGAGCCTGGTTCCAGACTCTCCTTCGCTGCCATCCAATTTATTGCCCAGAGCAAGCCGCTCATCTTCCCTAAGTCGTCCTTTTGCATCTTCATTTCAGAGCATGAGGAAGTAGGAATGATGGAAAGGACTGAGGCAGGCCCTGACACTTGCTGGCTCTCTTCTCTCAGGCAGGTCACGTGCCCTACCTGGGGCACTGCACAAACCATCCAGTTTGTCCAGCTCAAAGTAGAGGCTCTGTGGATGGCAGTTGCCACGAGCTTAAATGACTGGAAGCTGTCTCTGGGATTCCTCACAGTTCTGTTTGATTTGAATCTTCTCCCCCCAAACACCAGTGCTATTTCCTGATTTCTGTTGGGAGTTAATCAAAGCACAGTAATGGGCTCTTTCCTTAGTCCTCTCAGTCCTCACAATAGGTTGAGGGACGTAGGAGTAAAGGCAGAAAGGGGGTCTCCCTCTGCCTCCTCCCTCCTTCCCAACCACACACCTTGTCAATGCCCAGCTCGTGCCCCTGCTCCAGGAAGCCCTGCCTCCCTTCTGTAGCTCCTTCATGGGGTCCTGACCCTCTGAGCCCCTGTAGTCACCTGGAACAGTGGTCCCTAACAGTTTGGCACCAGGAACTGGTTTTTCTTCCAGAGACCAGGGACAGGGAGACTGCTTTTGTTTTGAGTCTGCAAGCGACTGATTGCTGAGATCTCTGTGAGGTCAAACCTCTCTGCTAATGATAATCGATTTGCAGCTGCTCCCCAATACTAGCACCATCACCTCAGCACCACCTGAGATCATCAGGCATTGGATTCTCGTAGGGTGTGCACAACCTACATCTCTCACGTGTGCAGTTCACAGTAGGATTTGCACTCCTGTGAGAGTCTAAGGTGGCCACTGAGCTGACCAGAGATGGAGCAATGGGGAGCGACTATGAATACAGAGAAAGTTTTGCTCACTTACCCTCTGCTCACCTCCTGCTGGGCAGCCCGGTTCCTGACAGGCCACAGACTGAGAGTTTGGGACCATAGACCATAGCAAGTCTAGAAGACAAGAGTATCCCTTAATAATAAGAATTTCCACTTGAGGGGGCATTTGTAATGCACTGGGCACATCATGATTGCATTGACCTGGAGTGTGGCCTGGGCTTTGGAATTTATTAAGATCTCCCTCCCATGAACTAAGAGATGCCAACGTTCAGGCAAATTTGGAAACAGCTGACTAACTCTTAGCACACTCTGCCATGGGAACCATAACAGTCCCCTCTTTACAGATGAAGTGCCTGAAGGTGACCTCCCCACACTCATAACAGCACCCTGGCCCAGGCAAACTCAAATCCTTATTCCTCAGAGTGGTTCACAGACCAGCAGCACGTGGGAGTTTGTTACAAATGTACACTTTTGAGCCCACAAATTCTGACCTACTGAATTTGGCCAGAATCCTTCCAAGGACTCTAATGCCTGCTTCAGGTTGAGAACCATTGCTATAGCAATGTCAGGATGCTCTGAAGGTCACATTGATGTGCTGCCAGCATGAGGAGCTGGGGCTCTAGCCCCCCACCTATCCTCTGACTTCAGTGTGTGGGGACCATCTGGGCTACTGGTTAGAAATGACTTGCCCCAAAGATATTTGTCCCCTCTACCCCCACAAAGGGAAGTTAGAATCCTGGCCTTATATCGCTTTCTGTGCTGTTTCATGTTTTTGAATTTTAAAGCCAACAAAGATCACCCCTTTGGAACAGAGACCACATCATCTACTCCCACTGCCCTCAGGCGGCCACCAGCAGGCAGCAGCTTACACTGTTTGCTTGATTGATGGCCTGGTAGAACCAGCACTGGGGCTCTGCGGTAATTAGCCGATCCTGATCGCTTTCTGGGCTGGAGGCTGTTGCTTTTTGGATTAGGATACGTGGGTGGGAGGCACTGCCTCTCCTAGAAGCCTTGCAGGTGGCAGGGCTGCAGGAATGGCAGGGCCAGGCGCGTGGCGAGAGCCGAGATGCTTCCAGTTCCCCAACAGGCGCCTCAAAACCAACGATTTTGGCATCTCTGAGCACAGACCTGAAGGACAGAAGTCCCCAGACTCTCCGGACTTGGAAATCCTTCATCCAGAGAGAGAAAAGCATACTTTCTTCCCCCCCTTTTTTAATGCAAAATAATAACTTGACACAAGTCCAAGCAGTTAAAAAGATACTAAAAGAAACCCAATTCAGAATGGTTTTTAGTAGGCTGAAAACAGATGTGGCAAACCATTTCAGGATATTCTGGGAGATGAGATGGGGAGGATGGGATTGGAAATGGCTCCTCCGCCTCTGCGGGGCCGCCCAGCCAGGTGCCCCGCACACGTTCTGGAAGGAGGCAGCCCCATTTCCTTCCTCCTAATCCTGGCATGGTGGGAGGGAGAGGCATCCAAGGGGAGCGGATTTAGCACTGTGCCCTGCTGGGGGGAGCCAACCATGACCCCGGGCTCTTGGGACTGCTCCCTCGCTGGGGGCGGCACCTGTTGGGCCAGAGTGCGCTGAACTCAGAGCCAGCCACGCAGGGGCACCCGAGGCATCAGGCCCGCGGGTTTAGGATGGGACCTTATGACACTCACCCCAGGGAACTGGGAGTGCCTCTCTCAATAACCTCCAAAAGAAACTGAGCCTTTAATTACCTGCAGAGGGCCTCTGTTTTCCCTGATTTCAAGGCATCAAAGCACTCCACACTCATGGTGCAAATTCAAGGGTGGTGAGAGTAAAGGAGACTCAGAAGAACAGTGACCACACAAGCCCTGTGACCATTGGCATCCTGTAATTAGTAAATTCACTTTTATTAAGATACATTTGGGTAAGGTATTTTTACCACCTAAGACAAACGTGTTATAACATAAGGCTGCAGGTGTGTGTTTGTGTTTTGTTCAGTTATAATTTTCAGAGAAATATATGAAATCTTAAACTGTGTATTCATTCTGTTGAGAATTATTCTTAAAAGGCACATATATGCTGTATATTGTAGTTTCATATCTATCCACTACCATCTGTGTGCATAATTGAAGTCACTAAAATGTAAAAGTAAGTCACCCCAATATAGAGGTGAATACAGTATTTCCCCTGTATGCAGCTTTGTGATCAGCATTGTGGAAGTATAGTGCAGACAGTCCATAAATGGGTATGGTTGCGGTCCAGTTAGACATCTCCACAGCATCTGCTCAGACTGACTTCACATCATGGAAAGGAGAAATTATAGATCTGTCTTACTCTGGGATATTTGAGATTCATACAGGTGTCCATGATGTAAATTTCTGAGTTATTATAGATAAGACCTTTATAAAGCCACAGATAATGTTCCCATGACAAAAAAAAAGATTCCCAAAGGAGTCTACAAACTTCATAAGGGTGGGAACCATTGTCTCATGCTCAACTGAATCTCCAACTCCTTGTATTAGTCTGGTTTACATCCTGCCAAGTAAAGGTAATGAGGCTCGCCTAGACTTGCCCTGAATGGACTACTAGAAAGTTTCCTAAGATAGCAGCTGCAATAATGACCAGCCACACACCACGCTGGAAACATTAATGCACTGCAGGGGGCTGGCATGAGCAGGTCTTCTCTGCTCACTTCTTTTTGTAAACTTCTCTACTAGTCTGGGATTTTCCTTCTCCACTGATCCTGTGACTTTCTCCTTGAAATTCAGTTTTATAGTATTTATTGCACATTCAGCGTGTACAAGACACAATCACCAGGTGTTCGGAGGGGGGGGTGCAGATATAAGGAAATATCAAGCAGTAAGAAGGGTGTCACATCAGGCTCTGAACAAGCATACTTCATCAGGGCAACAAAGAGAGAGTTCACATCTACACAGGAGACTGAGGAGGGCTGTTGCATTTCAGATTGTACTTTGAAGAATGGGGAAAAAAATTCAACTAGGAAGAAATGGGTAGGAGGAGAACATTCTAAACAAGAAGAATGGCATGAGTAGGAGTTTGGATCATAGGGTATGTTTGGGGATTAGGGCTAACACCTGTCCTGGACATAAAATCTATGTGGGTAGAAAGGAGAGCAGTAACAAATAAGGCTGGAAATGCTTGCTGTTGCCATATAAAATAAAAAAATCCTAACATGCGAGGCCAAAGAGTTTCTATTTTATTTCACAGACAGTAGTTGGAAATAGAAAATGCTTGAGCAAAGCAAGCCAGTGGCACTGGGATTACCCTATGGAAGGGTTTTTCCAGTATTGGGGTATATAGACTACCCATTTAGAAAGAAATGAGGGCCTGAACTAGGATGTGGCAGAGGGATGGAAAACTTAGAAAACATATTTGAGAGCTATTTCAAAGACATTCCTAGATTTGGCAATTCTTTGTGTTTTAAAGAAGAAATCACTACTTTCTGAGCCTGAGTGATTGAGAAGATCTCTGTAGGAAACCATAGCATTAGCATAGGATGTCAGGAAGAGTGGATGTGGGGCAGAGAGTTGTCTTCTGGACATAGTACCTTTGAGGTGCTGGCAGTGCCTCCAAGGTAATGCCCCATGAAAAGAAGGTAGTAATCAAATTCAGGTTGTATGTGGTGGCCCACGCCTATAGGCCCAGCACTTTGAGCAATTGAAGCTGGAGGATGGCTTGAGGATAGGAGTTGGAGACCAGCCTGGACAACACAACATCTCTACAAAACAATTTTAAAAATAACAGGACGTGGTGTAACAGACCTATAGTCCCAGCTGCTCAGGAGCTGAGGCAGGTGGATCTCTTGAGCCCAAGAGTACAAGGCTATAGTGAGCTTTGATCATGCTGCTATACTCCAGTCTGGGTGACAGAATGAGACCCTAAACAACGACAAAAGAAAAACAAGAAAAAAACAGATTCAACACAAGGAGAAGTATGGCTAGAGTTATAGAATAGAAACTCATCAATGGAGGGGCAGGGACAGAAGTGGATAAAGCTACCAGGAATTCCAGAGAGGCAGAAAAGTCTTAAGAACAGAGGCTGGAAATGTCCCCGTGTCTTTGCCCTGCCTGTGATCCTGCTCATTTCTCATCCCAAATTTTCACAGATGTCTGAATGAGCCACTTGATTAAAAAAAAAAAAAAAAATTGCAAGTAGGAGCCAAGTGTAACAAATTTCTTCTATCCAAAAAAATCCTTAGGTTAGAGGCTTCAGACAATATGGAAAGACAGTGTTCATATGTTAAGAAATTTTGTTTAGGCTCAGCACCTGTGGCTCAAGCGGCTAAGGCAACAACCACATACACCTAAGGTGGCGGGTTTGAATCCAGCCCAGGCCCCCGCCAAACAACAATGACGGCTGCAACCAAAAAATAGCCAGGCGTTGTGGGGGACGCCTATGGTCCCAGCTACCTGGGAGGCTGAGGCAGGAGACTCGCTTGAGCCCAGGAGGTTGCTGTGAGCTGCGATGCCACAGCCCTCTACCCAGGGGGACAGCTTGAGGCTCTGTCTCAAAAAAAAAAAAGAAATTTTGTTTAATGAATTTACTAACATTAAAATGAATCTGTGAATCTGTGGTTCTAACTGGGGAAAATCACAAAACGACTTCCTTCATGCCGAAAAAATAACTGATCTTTAATGTTTATTCTGATTTTCTGCTCATTCCTCCAAAATTTTCAATTTCAGAAACTAGAAGGAAGTTCAGAAAGGACTAAAATTCAGGGAAACTAAAATACTGCAAAATTCCTTTCAGTTTATTTTTCTAGGCCATTCCCTGAGTAGAGATACACAGGAAATGAATGGTTATTGTGCCTCAGATATTTGTAGCATAAATGCAACTTGTTAACTTTAGATCATTTTCCTCAACTTCATCTTTCCCATAACTCAAATTTTGTTTTGTTCTGAGAAACCTAGGTGATCAAAAAAAAAAGAAGAAGAAAAGGAGAAAAAAAAGACCTTGCTCTTGTGTATAGCATTACCTTTGTTTTTATTTTTGCATGCAAATTGTATCCTATAAATCATAGCGCAACCCATTACTAGAGGAACTAAAAAAAAAAAACCTAACTCTAAACCCACAATTTCCTTTCTGTTTTCTAAAGGTCAAATGCTGCAAATACTGGCCAGATGACACAGAGATATATAAAGACATTAAAGTTACCCTAATAGAAACGGAACTATTGGCAGAATATGTGATAAGAACATTTGCTGTTGAAAAGGTAAGTTTTCATACTAATTTTAAAAGCTATGGTGAGACATCAGTGGTCCTATACCAGCCTCATTAACTGATCTAGGAAAATGTATACATGGTCATATCTGAGTGCAGGGAGGCTCTCTCTGGTAGTTTCTCAAGATTGCATCTTGCCCTCTGATTCTGTAAAAGCTCAGCTCCATCTTTGAAACAAGTCATTCCCATTTCATAAGAATCTGTATTTTGCAACTAAACCAAAATATCTATTTGTTTATTTTCTTTTTCTTGTTTACCTCATTGATATTGTTCTCCCCCCCTCTCTTTGTTCAATGTTGATTAGCGTCCTTCCAGTTAGGGAATTTACTCCTGGTCTAAGTCCATGTGGGTTTCCTCGTAGTGAGTTAGTATCAGTGTTGAGACACAGGTCCTAACTCCTCCTGGAATCCCGCACTTCCTTGGGGCTTTCCAGGCCTCCAGTTCATTATGGACTGACAGATTTTCCAGGGAGAAGCAAACCACCTGGACAATATCCATTAGACATGGCACATTCTTGCATGAAGCAGGGTATTCATTCATGCTCACTCCCATGCTGGTGTCAGCCTTTTGTAGTTGCTGGTGTTGGGTCCATGAATGTTGTGCTTTGGTTCTACTCTGCCTCATTCCATGTGCATGGATGGGGCTGCTGCTTTGGAAAGCACTGTAGGGCATAACAGGGAATTTCCTTATTCCCCCTCTTTCTGCTGACATAGGGAGGGGCCGGAGGTGAAGCAAACTGCAGTCCATCCAGAGAAGTGTCACAGGTAGGCTGTGGGGAAAGTGGAGGTGATATGGCTGACTTTCCTGTCACGAGCTAAATCTCCATAACTGGGCCTTGCACAGCTGCACTGGACTTAGCAATTTTGCCATGACTTTGTTCCACTTATACTCATTTAATAGTAGCAGGTCTCAAGGCAGATTCATACCTATAATCCCAGCACTTTGGGAAGCCAAGATGAGAGGATTGCTTGACATCAGGGGTTTGAGACCATTCTAGGAAGCATATCAAGACCTAGTGTCTATAAACAATAAAAAAATTAGCCAGGCGTGGTGGTACATGCCTGTAGTCCCAGCTACTTGAGAGGCTCAGACAGGAGGATCACTTGAGCCCAGGAGTTCAAGACTGCAGTGCTCTGTGGTGACGCCACTATACTCCAGAGTGGGCAACAGGGTGAGACCCTCTTTCTTAAAAAAAAAAAAAAAACAAGTAGTAGCATCTCCCCATGGAAGACGTGGGTTATTAGCAAACTACTGGGAACTTGGCTCTTGGCCTTCCTCTCTCTGTCCTTTCTGCATCTATGTGCATTTTTCAGATTAACAAGACCAGTTTTAGGAAGTCAGAAAAACTGCAGCATCTGCTCATTGGTCAATTTACCCTGATGTTTTAAACTACCTTTCCTTGTTTGCAGATCCAAATTTGTCATAGAATCATAAGTCTGAAAAAGCTCTAGTTTATTTTATTATGTTTCTCATACTACTTAGCATTTTTTTCTTAGCCTGTCTTTTTTAATAAGCAGGCGGGAAGTTTGGAGACTTCAAAGAATGTGGAGTTCGAGTTCACTCAATTCTTCAAGTTCTGAACCTTGCACTTTGATGTCGATTTTTTCCTTCTTAGGCAGGATTGAAAAAAAAAAAAACACCACATGGAAGATTTTTGTACAGCTCTTGGCAAGAGCACTCATGAATAGCTGCATTAAAACAGACAGTGATAAAAGACCTGCAATATTTTTTTTCTGTAGGAAAAAGAAATCATCCAAAAGCCATCACTTAAACACGGAGTTCTTTGAACAATAGTCAGCTCTCTAATAAGCTGAAAATGCATCTCTGTTGCTAGAGGAAGGGTTTGTTTGTTTCTGTGCTCTTTTTTTTTTTAACTCTTCTAGTACCTCATGCATTCCCAGCTGCACAGAATTGTTTCTAATATACCCAGTTATTTTAGTCATCAGACAACCAGTGGAGAGGTGGGAGAGGGAGAAGGGAGGGGTGCTTGTTAATGCACTTGGGGAAATCAGAATGACATGTTAGTGATTTTCTAACTGGGCAACTGGAATCTTTAAGGAAAACAAATCATTAGTACTTTCATAGAACATTTATTGTTGGCTTTAAACTTTCTCATTAGAAAGGAAAGAAAAAAAAATTGATTAGGCACGTACTTTGAGATTCCTGCAATTCTGATTCTATTTTGAGAACATGTTGCATCGAGGGACCCAAAATGGATTTGGGCTCCACTCTGCAAAGCAAGCAGCTGGAATGCAGTTTGAAAATGATGAATTCCTATTTTGCATTGAATTGTTGTTGTCTTTCCTTTTCCTGGTACCTGATCACTCAAAGCTAAACAGGTTTTAAATAATGTATAGTGCGCATTGTGTCAGGAGAAAGCTCAGAAGTCTCATGGGTCGATGCCACCTGGTGAATCTAGCCCTGAGTATCCTGGGCAGAAACGAAGTTGACGGCGGCCACCGAAACCGCTTGACCTAGGAGGTGCCTAGGACTCAGAGAGGGAGGAGGAAGGTAATCTTCCTGTCCCAAAGACAGAACATGTCCTGAGTGACATTCATTTCACAAATATTTCTTAAGCATTCCACTTTCGAATCTTTAAAAAAAATAAATCATTATTATTTCTATAGAACATTTTTTATAGGTTTATTGTATAACTTGGGATCTTCCTTCTCATTATGGTAGATATCACTTTTTATATGGTATTTAAGCTTATTATAAATAAAGATGTAATGAATATCAAGCTGGGAAGTATTGGGCTGTGATTGCTGATCGCTTGTCTGGTGTTCCTCCCCAAACGTGTGTCAGATTACAGCCGCAGAAGGAGAGGCGGTGTGTCAGCAAACAAGAATGAAAATTGGACCAGAAGTAATTTCCTTTCCTAATCTCGTCCATAGTGAACACATTTGAGGTGGAGGTCTCTTGGGAAAAGGTTTTTTGCAGTCTAGAAACTGTCGCTTACCCTTGCTCAGAAAATGGTTCTTGGAGAGATCAGTTGGAAGCAGTAGTCCAGTGTTCAGGGATGCTGGAGTTGAAATGTAGCAAAGCTAGAAAAAGAAGTCTTCACCACCACCACCGCCAAAAAAACCCACTAGTACATGACAGAAAGAAATGCCCCTTTGGAATACATTAATATTTATTGCTGGTTGGTTTTCCCAGTTCAAGAGATGCATCCCACCAGAATGAGCCCACCTCTGCCCAGGTCATCACACCCATGAGAGCATGCTAGGGGTCTGCAGGGGGACACAGGCTCCACTTTCTGTCTTTCTGACTGAGACTTCAGGACTAGCCAAATGTTACCATGGTTTCAGTGATAAGAAGTGTGAGCTCCTAACCACCTAATAACATTATCCTGGGATCATAGAAGACCCTATTTAGCAGATGACAGTGTTGATTTGCATTTGTGAATCCCTGACTGCTTAATTCCTTAATGCTTCAACTCTGCTAAAGAATAGCATTTTCAAAGAGAAGTAGAGCTCAGCCTTTGTGGGTTATTAAACCAAGACATATTAACATGTTGATGGCGAGTGAGTCTTATCTTTAAACCTGTAATTGTTTGCCTCTTCTGGTCTTTCAAATCATATAAACATTCTGATTTCTTCTTTGCTCACTAAATATATGTACACAGTGATGGTGAATGTGATAAGGTTAATGAATGTTTACTTTTAGCATCCAAACCCACAATGTAATGCAGAGGTGGTATTCAGACAACAGTCATGGATAAGAATCACATCTGATCTCAGGTTTACGTACAGCCTTCATTCTGGAAGTAATTTTTATTTTCAAAACACTCTTGTGCCTTAAAACACAGTCTTAATACATGGGATAATAGTTAGAAAACAAAACTGATGGGTATAAATTAACTATTTGCAAAACAAGAGTAAATTAACAAAAACAATCATAAAATCTCTTTTGTAATGCCTTTCTTCCAGTTGGAGAGTGGGTAGCCTCCCTCCCCAATTTACTGACATAACCTAGAATTCCAGCAGAAATGTTTCTAGATTCTGATGGTTTCTACTGGCTTACGTGCCTGTTCCCCACGGTAGACTGTGCCCACAGCAGTCTGTGCCAGCCACACATTTCTGTAGCCCTGGCACCTCTCTCAAGGCCTAGGGCATTATAGTCACTCAGGTTGATCTTGAGGGGATGAATGGGTTTAATGTTTATCCACATTAAAAAGTGAAACTAACAAATAAGCTGTGCATGAAAATGAGTCCTCTGCCATATCCAATTGGAAAGTCATCCTCATTTGTTCATGCAGTAGGTGTTACCTGAGCAGGCACAGTGCCTGGTGCAGAGACACCAGGTGCAGGGTGTGAGGAGCCAGAATAAGGGTCTTGGGTCACAGTAACTGAACCCTTAATGCCTTCAGGTCCCTGTTCTGTGCCTTTCTCTGTGGGCTTTCACCTTATCCGCACACCTCATGATCTACACAATGCAAACTTTTAACAGTCTACTTTTTAGAAAGGAATTTCAAAGAATCCAGCAGATCCATCCATTTGCTGGAATTGCCCATGTCAATTAGCATTCTCCCCAAAGAGCACCTCCCCTCTCACACCCACAAACATCCTCCTCAGTTTTTCCTTCCAAATTGCGTGTGGGGTCTAAGGATGCCCTTTCCCCCTAACAACTACTCTGGGGGTGCTTTCCACTCCCCAGGCTGCCGTGGCTTATAATTTGTTTTCCCTTGTTCTCTCCTGTGTTGTGGCTGACCAACCAATGCAGAGAGGTGTTCATGAAATCCGAGAGATCAGACAGTTTCACTTCACTGGCTGGCCGGATCATGGGGTCCCCTACCATGCCACTGGCCTGCTGGGATTTGTCCGGCAGGTCAAATCCAAGAGCCCACCCAATGCAGGCCCGTTGGTGGTCCACTGCAGGTAAGCAGAGCTGCCCCTCTAGGAGGAAATGCCGTGGGTGTTGGGTGCGGGGTCTCCTTTGGGGCTGGTGAACATGTTTTAGAACTTGACATGGTGCTGGTTACACAACATCATGAACAGACTGAATGCCATTGAATTGCACCTTTTAAGGAGATTAATTTTATGTTATGTGAATTTCACCTCCATAAAACCTTTTATAAGTAGCAGTGGCAGCACAGTGGGCCTTTTTCCTCTGCTGACAGACCCTTCTTTTCATTCAGCGCTGGTGCCGGGAGGACCGGCTGCTTCATCGTCATCGATATCATGCTGGACATGGCTGACAGGGAAGGGGTAGTAGACATCTACAACTGCGTCCGGGAGCTGCGGTCCCGGAGGGTGAACATGGTGCAGACCGAGGTACTGCCGCTCCCCGCCCCCGGGCCTGGTCTCTGTGTCTCTCCTGCAGCCCCACCTCCCAGAGCCAAGGGCAAGGCAGTTATCTCTGCAAGGGCATCCTGGCGCCCCTCCTCCCCCTTCCCCTCTCATTCTTTCCCTCCCTCCTTCCCTTTTTGCTTCCTTCCTCCCTTCTCCATCCCTTCCTTCCATTTCTTCTTTCCTTTCTCCTTCCAGTCCCCCTTCTCTCTCTCTCCTTTCAACAAACAAACAGAAAAAGTCAAGAGTTTTCCAGGTAACAGAATCTATAGCCAAGAGCCTAAATTTGCACATTTTTCTGTCACGGGACCGTGAAGAGTCCTGTATGGAGTGTTCCGGTACTATTTCCTTTTATTGTGTCTCTTAAACTCACTGGGAACTAGAGCAAGGCCGCTCCTGAGAATAGCGGCACTGGCCCCGCAGCTTTAGCGTTACCTCTGTGTGTTTTGTTCTCCTGGGGGTGCTGGAAAGAACAGTAGCCTCCTGTCCCTGGAAATTCCGCCCAGGGCCTTGGCATCTTGGGAATTTGCCCATTTTGTACCAGTAATCTATGATGACTGGTTATTCCATAAATTGAAATTCAAGGTGTATCAGGAATTTAAAACTTTTTGAGAAAAAGTATTACATCTTGCTCTTAGTACGTTCATATTTTTACTAATACTGATTGTTTAAGTAGGCGTTAACCCACTACCTAGAAAATGATTCTTGAAGTAGAACGAAGAATAATAAGAACTCTTTACATTTAAATTGTGCATTAAAGTTTACAAAAGCCTCTAGAAACCCTAATCTCCCAATTTTTTAGCTATCATAAAAGTAGCAGAAACTATAAATGCTACTTTCATGTTCTCTTCTCCTTAGTATGAGATACTGTGTTTTAAAGATAATAATAATTTATTTTTTTATGTACTTTACACTTGATCAAATGTTGCCACACGCATTTTCTCAGAAGATCTCGTTTTTTGAGGTGTTGTTTAGTAGGGCTGGGGTGTTTTTGAGAATTAAGAGTCCTAGTTATATAGAGAGATTAAATTAACAGTAATAAGGGACTTTGTTAACATCTCATATAATTAAAGATCAATAATAAATATAATAAAACTCTACTAATTAATTGTAGGGGAAGTCAGTGCCAGAATTAGAGTCTCCATGTTTTTTACCTGTGGACTTAATGTACGTACATACAGTTCACCTGTGGACTTACTGTGCATACGTAGAGTTCACTTGTGGACTTACTGTGCATACGTAGAGTTCACCTGTGGACTTACTATATGTACGTACAGTTCACCTGTGGACTTACTGTGCATATGTACAGTTCACCTGTGCACTTACTGTGCATACAAGAACTCTTCTCTGTGCTTATAAGAGCTTTCATAATTATCTCATTAATTAATGTTTTCAAGTGAAGTAACTAGTTGTAAGTATTCAGAACTCTTTGTCTTCCTAGTGATGTCAAGTTTCTGTAGACCTTTGCACAATTATTTTGGTCAGCAAATCTTATACTCTATTAGATACAGATACAATTCTGCTCATTCCTCATCTGATATACTGAGTTCCAAATCAGTGGGATCAGAATTATGAGGCACTTTAGCCACAGCTGCAGCATGGCGGCACTTGCTGTGGCTAGTACCGGCATCTGGGTGGTTTTAATCAAGCTGTGTGATATTCTGCACTGAGCACCTGTCTCCCGAGCTCCGGTCCTCACCTGTCCCTCTCTCTGGGAGATGCATCTTGCTGACATGGGCTAACGTGGGCACTCTTACCTCCTCCTGCGTTTCTCTGAGGTTACCTTGATTTCTCTGTTACTAACGAGCACATCTGCTTCTCCAGGAGCAATATGTGTTCATCCACGATGCCATCCTGGAAGCCTGCCTTTGTGGAGACACCTCTGTCCCCGCTTCCCAAGTCAGGTCTCTGTATTATGACATGAACAAACTGGATCCACAGACGAATTCGAGTCAGATTAAAGAGGAATTCCGGGTAAGTGATGTTCCAGGGAGGCACTGACTATGCCTTTACCCTTTAAGAAGTATCTTAAAAGTTCCTTCTTGGGCCCTGAAGCAATACAGGGTTTCTTACTTGGGATATTTTGGGCTGGACAATTTGGTGGCAGGGGTATCCCATGTGATGTTCAGCAGCGTCACTGGGCTCCATACACTTGCTGTCTGCAGTGCCACCACCAAACATCCCCTGGGCAGCAGAACTGCCTGGTTGAGGACTACTAGTCTAACAGAGCCATTTCCACCGCCCTGTCCCTTTGAAAGCAGACTTCTTTTCCATAGTGGAAGCAGAAGTATAGTCATGCCACAAAAGTGTGTATGGAAAACACTTTCTGGGCCATAGTCTTCATTGAATTCCTCATACTCAGATTTTGTGTAAAGGTACCTGACTCTGGGCCGATCCCTTCCCCACCTCTTACCTCCCAGGTCCCTGGGTATCCAGCTAGTGGGACTGGATGGCTCTCAATCTCTGGGACCTACAGGGGCCCTTATGCCTCTGCCTTTGGCCCCTATGTCTGATAGGCACTGTCTGTGGACAAAACCTAAGGAGAGAAAAGAGAAATAAAAAATTCAACTGTGGGGGTTGAGGAGGGGGAAGGTTATGGGGGTTGGGAGCGGGCCAACTTACAATGAGCTGCAGGAAATGTGCATCTTTTAAATGCTGACCTGAGCCACACTTACTGTCAAGCATTCTCTTCCCCACGTGCCTGCCTTTTGTCACCTAGACCTTAAACATGGTGACGCCGACGCTGCGTGTGGAAGACTGCAGCATCGCGCTTTTGCCCCGGAACCACGAGAAGAACCGGTGCATGGACATCCTGCCCCCGGACCGCTGCCTGCCTTTCCTCATCACCATCGACGGCGAGAGCAGCAACTACATCAACGCCGCCCTGATGGACGTAAGCCACTGCCCTTCCACGGAGCGAAGCGATTCTCCATGGGGGCAAGCCCTGGGCCTTCCAGCTCTGCCCATCCTGTGTTTGTTAAGATGCAAACTATTTTTATAACAGGAAGTCAATTTCGGATTCCATGTGTGTTTTTGTGTCAGGGCTGACATACTTGGTCTATTAGAGACTGCCAGTCTGGGCAGGAGTATTGATAAATGAGACATGGTGTGGCTCCTCTCTGAGCAGGGAAGGTTTTAACCTGCTGGCAGGATGGAGAGACAGCTCTCAAGTCACCGTGGCGGGAAGATGGGTTAATATTGCTCGCAGCATTCATAGAGTTCACTTTCCTCCTAATTTAGGTTGTAATTAACATGGGGAGAAATACAACTCGTTACTCAAACTGTCAGTTTGTTTACGTCTTGCTCTTCAATTGATGAGAAAAGTGAATGGGTGTTTTCACTGGTAATAGAGAAATTTCAATTCTATTGGTGTCATATCATAAAATAGTACTAAAATTGTTTGAAGCTCCCCAGAGCTGTAAAAAGCATGTGGATCCTTTATGGTAGACATGAGTAACACCCTCACACATACAAATGACAAGCAAACACTCTGGAAAAAGCAGAACTGTTTTAATTATGCATAATTTTTAAAGTTACATTTTCTTCATTAAGATAATTATATATATATTTGATATTGTACTTCTACAAGAAATATGAAAGAAAATTGGTTATGAGATACTTATTAAGTTTTCTTGGCATCAAAATGAGAATATTTCATCATTGTTATTCTGCAGATAAATTTATACTTACTCTATTTTGGTGCTGACAATGATAGAATTCAACAACTGTTGAATTTGTTCAGTGTTTTGTGCCACAAGTTTCCCTGTGTACAAAATAACTTAGCTTCCTCCCTTCACATTTTCCAGGTTAAGCTGGTTCTTTCTTATTTGTGTTTGCAGAGCTATAAACAGCCTTCGGCTTTCATAGTCACCCAGCATCCTTTGCCAAATACAGTCAAAGACTTTTGGAGACTGGTCCTGGATTATCATTGCACATCTGTAGTTATGCTAAATGATGTGGATCCTGCCCAGGTGAGACCAGGGAATTCTTGCAGTCTGAGCTGGGTCGAGTTTGTTTACACATTGAATCTGCACCTGAGACGTGCAGGCCTCCATACCAGACCTCAAGTGCCAGTTGAAAACCTAAGTGTTAGAAATCGGGTGAGTCAGGGGTTAGAACGCAAAGTTGGTTGAAAACCAAAAATACAGGGTGAAATCATTGACAGTGGAAGTGAATGACAGGATTAGACAGTATCAGAAGTTGGGATGTTCCCAAAATATGGCAATACCCACTGGAGGTTTTCAAGGTCATAGAGTCAAAGCTTAGCAGGGAGCTGAACATCACAGAGCTGAAAGCAGACAACAGAGGAGAAAGGATGTCGGCATGAGATAGCCAAGGCCCATCTTTGGGGCAACTGTGTGCTCCCTGGCATAGCTCACCTGGAGCCCATAGGTAGAGATGATCCACCCAGCAGGGTGAGATGGGCAGGCAACTTGGGGGGATAGCAATTAGTCTCATCAACTCGTGGGTGTAGTCTGAGACTTGGGGTAAGAGAAGCTCAGCATAAGAAATGGGACTTTGGGACCAGGTGTGGTGGCTCACACCTGTGATCCCAGCACTCTGGGAGGCCGAGGTGGGAGGATCACTTGAGCTCAGGAGTTTGAGACCAGCCTGAGCAAAAGCAAGACGTCATCTCTACTAAAAATAGAAAAACAACTAGCAGGCATTATGGTGAGCACCCATAGTCCCAGCTACTGGAGAAGCTGAGGCAAGGAACCCAAGAGTTTGAGGTTTCTGTGAGCTATGATACCACAGCACTCTACCCAGGGCAACAGACTGAGACACTGCTTT
>CAUYQV010178383.1:0-13364 GCA_963574575.1 Galagoides demidoff
GCCTGTAGTCCCAGCTACTTGGGAGGCTGAGGCAGGAGACTCGCTTGAGCCCAGGAGTTGGAGGTTGCTATGAACTGTGATGCCATGGCACTCTACCCAGGGGGATAGCTTGAGGCTCCGTCTCATTAAAAAAAAAAAAAAGGTACCCAAAGAACTTTAGGTTTTGTAGGGGCAGAAAGACACACTTTCTCTCTGTGGCCTGAGCTAGAACACAGTGGCACTGCTGGACTCAAAGATCCTCCCACCTCAGCCACCCAAAGTGCTGGGACTGCCAGTGTGCACCACCATGCCTGGCCTCTCAGTGTTTTTAATACTCGAAATTAAAGGCCAGGTGCAGTGGCTCCTGCCTGTAATCCCAGCAGTCTGGGAGGTCGAGATGGGTGGATTGCCCTGAGCTCACAGGTTTGAGGCCAGCCTGAGCTAGAGCAAGACCCTGCCTCTAAAAAAAAAAAATAGCTGGCTGTGGTGGCAGGTGTCTGTAGTCCCAGCTACTTGGGAGGCTGAGGCAAGAGAATTACTTGAGCCCAAAGGGTTTGAGGTTGCTATGAGCTATGACTCCAGGCACTCTACCAAGGGTAACAGAGTGAGACTCTCTTAAAAAAAAAAAAAAAAACTGTAATCTGTAATCCTAGCCCTCTGGGAGGCCAAGATGGGCGGATCACCTGAGCTCACGAGTTTGAGACCAGCCTGAGCTAGCACAAGACCCTGCCTCTAAGAAAAAATAGCCAGGCATTGTGGTGGGTACCTGTAGTCCCAGCTACTTGGGAGTCTGAGACAGGAGAATTGCTTGAGCCCAGAAGTCTGAGGTTGCTGTGAGCTGTGACTCTATGGCACTCATGGGAGAGCTACAAAGAATATGACTCGGTCTCCAAAAAATATATATATATATATATTAAAATATTTTATTTAAAAATAATAAACCATTTTATTTTAACAGAAATACTATTTTTTTAATTAAAAACAACTACATTTTTTAAAACATGAGCAGGAGGCGAGGAGGTTTTACACCTCTCTTTGCTCTCTGACAGAAGACAGCTGTGCCCTTGTCCTAGGGGTGAGGCATGTAGCAGGGAGCCTCTGGAATCAGTGGGCTCCTGAGGATGGGGCAAGAACCAGGCAGTTTCCCACACTGCTGTCCAACCAAGTAGACCCTGAAAGACCTTGGGGTCCCCCAGCCTAGGTGGAAAGATGGAGGCCTTCCTGGCTGGTTTTGGGCAGAGCTAAAGCCCAGGTTTCCCCCAAAACAGAGGGCGGAAGAGCCACCCATAGTGACTGGGGAGCAGGAAGGGACTACTGCTCACCTTGGCCCTGAGCCCTGTTCATCCCGAATCTGTCCTGCACCTCATGCTGACCTTGTTCCTTGGCTGCCTCGGGGTAGTAGGAGAAACACTGCTCTCATTCCCTGTCCTTCTGTAACAGCCATGGCTTTTTGTCTTGTAATTGAAGACCTTTGTGGTGAGTTTTTTCAGAGCCAAGAAGAGCTCAAGTTTTGACCATCAGATGGTGAAATTTCTGAGACCTCAAGCTCCACTTTGCCTCAGCTGCAGGAGCAAAGCTGATGCTTTGCTGGCACAGCAGTGCTCACAAGTGCCCCACCTCTGAAAATAAGGAGGTATTTGGGGCTCAGCACCCATAGCTCAGCGGTTAGGGCGCCAGGCACATGCATTGGGGCTGATGGGTTCAGATGCACCCCAACTTGCTAAGCAAACAAACAAATAGCCAGGTGTCATGGCAGGCACCTGTAGTTCCAGTTACAAGGAAGGCTGAGGCAAGAGAATTGCTCGAGCCCATGAGTTTGAGGTTGCTGTGAGCTATGACACCCCGGCAAGTCTACCTACGGTGACATAGTGAGACTCTGTCTCCAAAAAATGAAAAAGGAGGTATGTAGGGCTACTCACTCTTCAGAACTAGACCTCAGCACAGTGGTCTTTGCTTCTGTCCCCTGTTGCCTAGGCTCTCGGGACCGGAAGTCGGGTGGGAGACTGGGCTCCCCGAAGCCAGAGCGGCAGAGAGGCCAGAACTCCAAAGTCCCTGCGGCCCCAGCAGACAGGTGAGTCCCACCCAGTCCCTGGCGCACCAGGAGACAGGGCTGGCCAAGACTGCATTGCTCAGAGACCAGGCCCAGGAGACAAGACTGCCAATTTCTGATTTCTTCCCAAGGGGCATCCACAGTGCCTGCCCACCTGCCTTGACAAGAGGGTGGAGGCCGGGTACATAACCCTCCCACTCACATCCCTGCCCTCGGCTCCCTACACCCTCCTGAGGAGTACTGGACACTGAGCGGCTGGGGCTGGGGACTCCTGACTGGCTGGGACAGCTACAGCTGGAGGCCACCCAACCAGAGCACCCCTTCCTGTCCTGGGCACTGGCAGTGCCAGGCATGGACTCTGGCAAGGACACCCTGGAAGTTCACCTGCAGGGCTGGGGATGTGCCCTGTCTTCTCTCACGGTTCCCTTTGCCCCTGCAGGAAGCGCCAGGCATCTCCCCAGTCCAAGAGCTCCAGCAAAGTCACAAGTGTGCCAGGCAAGGCCTCAGACACAGGCACCGCTGCCAGCAGCAAATCAGGGAAGGCCAGCACACTGTCAAGGCGAGAGGAGCTCCTGAAGCAGCTGAAGGCGGTGGAGGACGCCATCGCACGCAAGCGGGCCAAGATCCCCGGGAAGGTGTAGGGGCCACCTGGGCCTGGAGACTAAACATGTTTTTATAAATAGGGTGAACACAGTCATTTTGGATTTTGCAGTTAATATCTTATTTTGGCTGTGATTCTTTTTAAAAATTAAAAAAAAAAATTCTCAGCTGGAAAAGAAGCCACACAAAATGATGACGACTCAGCCTCCCCGCAGGACAAACAGGTCAGCGCTGAGCAACACAACAGCACCGATTTCATGTAAATTATAAGTCCCAGCCGCCTCTGTTTCCTCCCTCCGCCCTCTGGCCAGGCCACAGCTGCTGTGCGTCCTTGTCCTCAGCAGAGCCGGTCTCCCTCCCATGTGGCCAGACGCCCAGTCTTTCCTCAACCACAGGCAGCATCTTCCTTCTCCTCATTGCCCCCAGGATCAAAAAAATATATATATATTCTTGACTAAAGTCTGATCAGGAAATGTTTCCTGTCTTTTATTTTAAAACATCAAATTGTTTTAGTTGATTTAAAAAGAAAAAAAAAAGACCAAAAAAAATAAAGGCCAAGGGTATTGTTGGGGCGTCTGTCTAATGTGGAGGGTCTTTTTTGAGGGGTCTCCTAAAATAAAATATTTTGATAAGCAGTTGTCCTTGTCCTTATGATTTGTGCCACTGATGGTGAGTGAGGACACAGTGGAAACAGCAGGTCTGTGCTCTGGCTCCCCTGTGAGGACTGGCCCTGGAATGGCTCCTGCCAGCTCAACCCCTGTGGTGTGCTGGGCTTCAGTTTCCTCTTCACAGGGCTGGGCTGTCCTGCCCCCAGTGAGTTGTGCTAGGGCTTCCTCAGGTCTCAGCTGGCGGCTCCCTTCCTGGTAGTGGGCGTCGGCTGGGTGGAGACAGTAGAGCAAATGGGCAGGGATCCGACAGCAGGGAGGAGTCAAAGACAAGGGGCCCTGAGAGGACCTGGGGGCCCAGACTATTCTGTGCCCTTCCCATATGGTGCTGGGCCTGCTGCCTGTGTCCTCTGAACCTTCACTCAGGGAGAAATGCCTAGTTGCCCAGCCTCAGAGCATCAGTGACCTGCATTTGCATCAGGCATCCCCAAGGTTTAGTGGCAACTGAAACAGGGCAGAGGAGCTGGGGGTGAGGGACCCCCGCCTGGTGGACCACTCCATTCCGGGGCCAGATCCTCCCAGGGGCCTTGGACTGCCCAAGGCCCTGGGTCTCCTCAGTCTTGAGCTGGGTGTGAACTGGCAGCTGTTAGCAGCATCTTTCAGTTTAGCTGTCCCTCTCCTCTCTCTGGGCACCCCTGGGTAAGTACAGTCACCCCACCCACTCTCCCCACGGGTCTAGTCCTGAAATCTTAGCACAGGGGCCTCTGTTTCAAGTAGGGCTCCCCATGCTGCCCTCCAGTGAATGTGCCACCTCCCTGGGTCAGCACATGGAGCAAGGACCATGAAGGGAGACCTGTGACTGACCAGAGCCCCTCCCTCAGCGCAGCACCCCAGGCCTCCAGCAAGCCTCCCCAGCTCCCAACCCTGACCACGTGCCTATCATCGGCTGGAGCCCCTCGATCCTGGGTGCACATGCCAACAGGGACCTGCCCCTTGGGAGGCAGCCTTAGGGGGGCCCACAGATGAGGACAAGGCTGAGAGGGACCAAGAGACCACTCCAGCCAGGGAAAACCCGCCAGAGGGAGGGCCAGATGAAGCACACCCACACCTACGCTGCCCTGCCCACTCAAGGCCTACAGCATCCTGCTGACTACGACACAGTGTGGTGTCCTGGTCAAGCCAGTCATGGTACCAAGCCTCCCATTTATACTTCTGCAGCTCTGATAAGCCAGGAACCCCCCCCCCCCTACTGGGCTCTGGAGGCAGCTGAGGGGCCTGCTCAGCCTCAGTTCCCACAGTAAGGCTGAGGCCAGGGGTGATAGAGGCTGGGCAAACCCCTGCCATAGGCCCAGGCCCACTGGCCCAGGGGCAGCTGTGAAGCCCCCAGGTGGGCCCCCTTCCTGCCCAGGTGTTCCTGAGTTTCTACCCGCCCCCTGCCCTCCAGGTTGGGGGTGTGGCCAGGAAGTGGTCACAGAGCCAGCTGGGCAGCTCTCGGGCCATTCCCTGCCCCTCCACAGCCTTTCCAGTGTTGCCCAATCCGGGACTTCTGTGCTTTCCTCAGCTGCCGCAAGAGCCAGGCACCTCCTGACCCTGCTCCCGCCTACCCTCAGGCCTATCTCCCAGGCCTTGCCTGTCAGGAGCTCTGGGCAGGGCAGTGCCAGTCCTAGTTCCCCTGCGGCCCTCACAGAGGATGCCCACTCAGCTGCTATTAAAACAGTCAGGGCAACACAGTGAGACCCCATGGCTGGACATGGTGGCTGGGCATGGCGGCAGGGGCCTGTGGTCCCAGCTGCTGGGGAGGCTGAAGCCTGAGAGTCTCTTAGGCCCAGGAGTTCTCACATTTTCTGTCCCAGAAGGAGGGCGCAGAGGTAGGGGAGGCCACTGGTCCCATCAAGGTGGAAGGAAGTGGGAACTCCTGGGGAGACAACCCCCCAGGTCAGGGTGAAGGGGCTCCCTGCCCTGTGTGCTCACTTACTTGCCCCTTGATCCCCGCAGACATTCTACACACTAGTTCCCCTTCTCACCCACTTGGCTGACCTCACTACCCTGCCTGGTCCCGCCCTAGGAGGCATATGGCTATCCCTGGGCCCAGTGCCAGGTGGTCACTGGCCTAACCTGGGGGCAAGGGTAGAGCCTTCCTCCCCCCTTCCTTGGACTTCCAGTCCAGTTCCTCCTTCCTTCTGGCTCCTTCTCCCTCCCCCCCTTCTCCCTTTCCTGGGTATGGTTGAGCACGAGGGCTCCACTGATACCACTTTGCCCTTCCCACCCCACACTGTGTGCTCCAAGAAGATACCGTTTTCTAATTGCACAAAGATCTTGGTGGATTTTGGTGGCTCCAGCTCTGTCCTCTCTTTAAGACTAACTCCTTCCCACCTGCACCTTCCACCTTCCTTTTCCTCCCCTGCTCCTACAAACTCCAGGAAACTCCCTCAACCCACAGATTCAGAATATTGAGGCAAGAAGACCCCTGAGACAGCAGGTCAGGGCACCCCACAGTCCTCTCCCAGGTTGGAGCCTTCAGCTGGTGGAGAAGCAGAGTCTGTGCTGGGGAGCAGACCAGGCCTTGCTGGGCTGAAGGAGAGGAGCACTGGGCACCCCAGACTCTGACCACACAGAGGCAGCCCTGCCCTGGAGGAGCTCACACTAGCTTTGAAGAATGCAGAGAGGCTGAAATTCCTCTGAGGCCCCATGAACACCCCTGCAGGACAGGGCTCACCTGGGCCTCTGGAGGGCCTTCATCTCAACCTGAGCTGACCCAGAAAGGTCTGTCCACACCCTATGAAGGTTCCCTTACTTGGAAAAGGGGTTCTTTTCTGATGGACTTAGGGCAGGGTTTCAGGGATCTCGAGAAAAGGTCATCCTAGATTTGGGTGGACCCTAATCCTAGGACCCGTGTCCACACAGAGATAGCGGGATGAGGTCATGTGATAATCCATGTGACAATGGACCAGAGACTGGAGTGACACAGTCACAAGCCAAGAGCCACCAGAAGGAACCAACCCCGCAGAGGAATCGACCTCGGACTCTAGCCCCCAGATCCCGGTGCAGATAGAAATCTGTTTTAGGCACCCAGTTGGTGGCATTTTGTTAGGATACCCTTGGAAACCTATTGGACTGAGCTCCCCATTGTAGGAGGTATGTAGGCAGAAGGTGGATGGCCACAGATAGGAGCTTTATGGGAAGGAGCAGCCTCTGGACTCAAGGCCTCAGTCCAGTCCTCTTGATTCCTCCCAGACTGTTGGCCCTGGAGCAAAAGCTTCATGCCAGTAAAGACCCTGAAGCCAGAGTGGACAGGACCAGAACCACACAGCCACCAAGTCAGGTGCTAAGAGAAATGGAGGACTCAAATCTCAAGTCCAAATTCCTAATAATAAGCAGAAACAGAGCTTTCAAAAATCCTAGGCTATTGTTCAACTACAGCTAACTGATTCCACCTGGGTATTGCCCCCATGTTAAAGGACTCGCCCAGGTGTTCTGGAGCCTTCCCCTGAGGGGGGCTTCCTGCTCAGAGCCACCGAGATTTAGCATAGAGAATGCCCCCTTTGCACACGAGTGTGAGGAAAGGCCAGGAGGCAGCTGACACTCCTGCCCAGGACCAGGGCAGACAGGCCCCCCCAGGCTCGCGGTGTGGCTGGGGGCCCTGGAACCCCAGCTGACTCCTTTTCAGGTAAACCAAGACCCTCCAAGCACCTTGACCCCACCCAGCCAGCAGCACTGGGAGGGGGTAAGGTGCAGGAGGTTCCTGGGGGCTCTTTAAAGGGAGCTTCTCAGGGTGCACGTCATAATTTCCATGGTGTTCTTGTCTCCTCCATCTCAGACCTTTTATTTTTTATTTATTTTTTAGAAACAGGGTCTTACTCTGACACCTGGGCTGGAGAGCAGCAGCACAATCATAGCTCACTGTAGCCTCGACCTCTGAGCTTAAGGGATCCTTCTGCCTCAGCCTCCCAAATAGCTGGAAACACAGGCTTGTGCCACAATTCCTGGCTATTTTTTTGTAGAGACAGGGTCTTGCTATGTCGCCCAAGCTGGTCTTGAACTCCTGGCTGCAGGTGGTCCTCTTTCCTCAGCCTCTCGAGTAGTTGGGACTACAGGTGCCCATCACGTCAGCTAGTTTTTCTATTTTTAGTAGAGACAGGGTCTCACTCTGTTCAGGCTAGTCTTAAATTCCTGAGCTCAAGGGATCCTCCTGCCTCTGCCTCTCAGAGTTCTGGGATCACAGGCACAAGCCACTGCACCCAGCCCATCTCAGACTTTTTTTTTTTTTTTTTAGAGTGCCTTGGTAGAGTGACATAGTGTCACAGCTCACAGGAACCTCCAGCTCTTGGGCTTAGGTAATTCTCTTGCCTCAGCCTCCTGAGTAGCTGGGACTACAGGCGCCCACCACAACGCCCAGCTATTTTCTTGTTGTAGTTTGGCCAGGGCCAGCGCCCTACTCACCAAGGCACAGGCACGCCCCATCTTAGACTTTTTATCTTGAATTTTTGTTTCAGTAAATCTAGACACGCCCAGGAGAGAGAGACCCGAGGATCTTGGCTGCCCTGCCCCCATCTCCTCTGAAGAGCTCTCGCCTGGGCAGGAGGACGAGAACTGACACTCACTGTTCCTGATCCCCTGATCATCTTAAAGAAAAGGCGTCCACCCACAGGTGCTGCAGTTCTATGCAGGAGGCACCCTCCCCCACCCAAGGTGCCAGCGCCGTTGTGTCCAAACGGCACAGACATCCCACCTGGGTCAACGAAAACCACTCACAGAAAGTCCAAGTGTCAGACCAGGCAGCCCATGAACAACCCACATGCAGGTGCTCAGGGTGGGCGAGGTCCTGCGGAGGGGCACAGGGAGGAAATTCACAGGGGCTCCACGCGTGTCTGTGACGTGATGCACAGTGGGGCGGGGGCCCATGAGGACAGAAGGAGGATGTGCCTACGGCTGGGCACTTCCCAAGGAGGAAGCAGTGCCGGATTTCCCCAGGTGTGGCCCCTGGTATAAAGAGCAGGGTGGCCAGGGCCCTAGCCAGGTATACCACTGGGACTGCCCCAAGTTCAGCCTGCTGCTGCTACATCATGGTGAGCCTAGCCTGGCTCCCCATACCCACCCTGGATGGTGTAGCCTGCCTGGAAGGGCTGGGGTTCTTGGTTCTCTAAGCCTTTGAACGAGGACATTGGCTGGGGCCTGGGAACCGTATCTGGAGGAAGGGAAGCCCCACCCAGGGTCCTAGACTCCCCAGTGTGCAGGGTGCCTTGGGCTACAGGCCAGCCTCTACAGATGTTTCTCCATCCGTAGAGGAAGCGGTATACCCCATCTTTCCCTTGGGAACAGAGCAAGCAAGCTGGGTGGGAGTGAGGTGCCCGGACACCCCTGACACCTCACCACCTATGTCACCAGCTCCTCCCCAGCCTCTTGCTTCTGATCTGGCTGCCCACTGGCCTGGCTCGCCACGACCCCCCACTCTGGGGTGGGGCCCACACTCATGGGACCCCACGCTGCTACTCAGCTGAGGAGCTACCCCTCGGCCAGGTCCCCCCACACCTGCTGACTCGGAGTGCCAAGTGGGAGCATGCCTTGCCTGTGGCCCTGGTATCCAGCCTGGAGGCAGCAGGCCATAGGAGGCGACATGAGGGACGCCCAACTGAGACTCAGTGTCCTGTGCTACGGCCAGAGGAGGTGTTGGAGGCAGACACCCACCAGCGCTCCATCTCGCCCTGGAGATACCGGTGAGGCCACAGGTGCACCCCTGTTCCACAGGCACAATCTCCCACCCAGGACCTCAACCCTGACCTTGTCACTAGGGGCCAGGGAGAAATCTGGGCCCCCCACCTGAGCCCAACACCACCTTCCCAGCCACCTGCCCATCCTCTGTGCTTGCTGGCACCCAGCCTAATCTGGGAGCAGAGGCCACGGGGTACCTCAGGTAGGGGTGGAGTATGGGGGTCCAAGATGCTGGGACGGGGGCGGCAGGGAGTCCAAGGCTGCCATGGTCTGAAACAGAAGTCTCACTGCTAATCCCTGCAGCGTGGACACAGATGAGGACCGTTACCCGCGGCAGCTGGCCATGGCGGAGTGCCTGTGCAAGGGCTGTATTGATGCCAGGACCGGCCGGGAGACAGCCGCGCTCAACTCAGTGAGGCTGAGCCAGAGCCTGCTGGTGTTGCGCCGCCGGCCCTGCTCCGGTGACGGCTCAGGGAAGCCCACACCCGGGGCCTTCTCTTTCCACACAGAGTTCATCAGAGTGCCTGTCGGCTGCACCTGCGTGCTGCCCCGCTCAGCACGGTGACAGCCATGGGTGTGAAACTCTGTAAACTGTCCCCTGCGGCTCTGGAGGGCTGCTTATTTATGTGTATTTATTGGTATTTATGCATCCCCACCTTGCCTTTCCTCGGGAAGTACCAGCTCAGGCCTGGCATCCTGAGCCTTGGCTGACCCTGCCAATCACTCCCAAGCTCCAACCTGAGTTCACCTTTTTTCAAGAGCAGCCAAGGATGATGAGGAACAGCACAGCAAAGGAGGCAGACACCCCAGTTCCCTCTGTCCAATATCCGTGGGAAGAAAAAGTGCCCTTCTATTTTATTAAACTATTATTTATTTTAAATGTAAATGTCATTAAACTGATAAACACATCCCCAGAGACCAACCCAGCAATGATGCATTTCCCCATGCCACTGACCTCCTTCCAGAAAGGTTTATGCATGGACAAAACCTGGTCCATCCAGGGTGCACTGCCACACAGTAGGAAGAAGCCGGAGATTTTCACCTGACACCCCTGGAGCTGACTGCAGACCTGGGGAGGGAGGTGTGCCCTCCACTGCTGCTATGACCCTGAGCCTCTCCCCAGGGGTGCTGTGTAGCCCTGGAGAGCCTCAGACCTGCTGGGGGTGTGACATGGGAGGCCCCCAGCAGCAGCCTCAGCTGTGCAAAGGTGAAGGCACTGGGCAGGCTCAGGGCCTCAGCTCTAAGAGCGGACACTACTATGGGGCTGTAGGGCTACTGGGCAAGAGAGAGCACACACCCCCAGCCCTCCCACCTACTGATTGACGCCTGCTGTGTGCAAGTGGGGGCTGCGGAGCAGAGCAAGAACTCGCACCTGGGAGGCACTGGGCGGGGCATTTCCTAGGGAAGGGATATTGCTTCAACACGGTACTTATAGAGTTTTGTGTTGTGCCCTGCTGGGGCTTCAGGGCAGTGAACAGAAGGGATAAGATTCCAACTTCCCCCCAAGCTTTAGTCGTGGATAAGTGGAGCCCAGAGGCTGCGCACCAGTACACGGGACCAAAGGCCTGGGGACCGCGGGGGCGCTGCAACATCCCACAACGGGGCGACCCGGAGAGAGGTCGGTGTGGCTGGGAGGCAGGTGCAGACCCGCCCCGGGGTCTTGGATGGGAGGGGACTGGGCAGCCAAGGCTACCCGAGGTTTTGTCGGAGATTGGGGGTTCGAGCACGCTGTGTGGTCCGGGGATCCCAAAGGCCTGAGATGCCGCTGAGCTGGCGGGCCCTGGTTCGGCGATTTGCTCAGAGGCCGAGGAGGAAGGGAAGGGCCGGCTGAGGCCCGGCCAACCCCACGGGTCTCCTGGCTTCCACAAAAGGGGGGTCGCGTGGATGCTGTGAGTGCTTGTGGGGCCGGGTACACGCGACGGGGACGCGCCTCCGCCCACAAGGATGGGTGGGCGGCGGAGTGGAGGGGCCCGCCCCTCCCCACAGCAAGAGCGTGGCTCGGGCAGTCACAGCCTTTATTGAGGGCGTCCCGGGGTAGCCACGAGGGAGGGTGGGAGTGGGGTTGGGCAGGTCCCAGGCAACGTCACACGACCTCGTCGGTCACCGCCATGGGGTTGGTCTGGGGGCCTCCCGGGGAGACCCCCTCCCCCGCCGCCTCCTCCTCACTCCGCTTCTTGCGGGCCTCCGCCGGGGGCCGGGGCGGGGGGTCGCTGGGTGGCTGCTTGATCGTGCCCCCGACCTGGGGCCGCTCCTTGGGCTTGGGCTCAATGGGAGTCCACTGCTCCCCGCGGACAGCCGCCTGCGGGACGGAGGGTCGGGTTAGGCCCAGCAGACAGCGACCCTTCTCCATCCCACCCAGCCAAGGCACCAGGGGCTCATGCTGAATCCCACTGAGGGGAGGGAGGGCTTTTGGCCCAGAGAGGTTAAGTGATTGCCCAAGGACACACAGCCTGGACCTTGCTTAGCCTGACACCAACTCAGCTATTTCAAGCTCCAGGAGGGGTCCAGCAAGGGGGATGGGACCAGGAAGATTTCTGGGATTCTGAAGATCTCCTGGTGGCCACTTCTCAGTACAAATTCCAAGACCACTGGGTCTCCTTTGAAGGGACTGAGAGCAGGAAGGACAGGGAGGAACCCAGGCCTTAGCTCATGGTGGGGGCAGAACAGTCCTATTCACGCTTACCCTGACCTTCCCTGGGGAGGCTGCCCAGCCACTTCTGCACAGAGCCATGGAGGTGGCTGAAGAGTGCACAGCAGGGATTGGGGGGGAGGGTGCTGACTAAAAATAGACTTCTGGGCTCCATGCCTGTGGCTCAAGCGGCTAAGGCGCCAGCCACATACACCTAAGGTGGCGGGTTCAAATCCTCAGCCCGGGCCCGCCAAACAACAATGATGGTTGCAACCAAAAAATGGCGGGGCGTTGTGGCGGGCACCTGTAGTCCCAGCTACTTGGGAGGCTGAGACAGGAGACTTGCTTGAGCCCAGGAGTTGGAGGTTGCTGTGAGCTGTGATGCCATGGCACTCTACCCAGGGGGATAGCTTGAGGCTCTGTCTCAAAAAAAAAAAGACTTCTGGGCCCCATGCCTGAGATTCTGTTGCAGCAGGTCAAATAGGCCTGGAAATGTGCATTTTTGACTTAGTACTCCCTAGTATTGTGGGGTTTTTTAGTTTTTTTCTGAGACAGAATCTCACTTTGTCGCCCCCGGCACAGTTCTCAGCAACCTCTAATTCTTGAACTCAAGCCATTCTCTTGCCTCAGCCTCCCCAGTAGCTGGGACTACAGGCACCCACCACAATGCCCAGCTATTTTTAGAGATGGGGTCTCGCTCAGCTCAGGCTGGTCTCAAACTCGTGAGCTCAGGCGATCCACCTACCTCGGCCTCCCAAAGTGATGGGATTACAGGTGTGACCCACTGCACCCAGCCCCCCATAGTATTTGATAGAAAAAATATGTATTATGGACTGTAGGAACCATCCCACCTCCCAACTCAAGCACTGAACACTCAGTCCTGAAGAGAAAAACCATAAAGCTAGTAGAAGAGGTAGATTCAAGACGGAGGGGTAGGGAAGAACTTTTTTAAAAAGCACAACCATAATGCAAGTAAGCACATAGAGAAGTTTCTATTCTGCTCAGTGAAGGGCTCAGGACACATCAGCAGACTCTCAACAGAAAGGAAGAAGGTACAGTGTCTAAAACTCGCAAAGGGTTAATAATTTAAAATGCATAGAATGTCTTTTTTCACCAGCTCCCCATCCCACATCCCCCTACCTGCCTCCAGCCTGCTCTCTCACTGAAGTCTAAGCCCTCCTGCTGATGCTGCACTCTCCTTCAGGAAGCCCTCTTGGATTGCACCCACCTCAGCACTCAGGCTCAGAGCCCGCCCTGCCTCCCTATTTTCATTCTCTCTTCTCTTTCTTTCTTTCCTTTTTTTTTTTTTTTTTTTTGAGACAGAGTCTTGCTTTGCCGCCCTCGTAGAGTGCTGTGCCGTCACAGCTCACAGCAACCTCTAGCTCTTGGGTTTAAGTGATTCCCTTGCCTCAGCCTCTCGAGTAGCTGGGACTACAGGCGCCCACCACAACGCCCGGCTATTTTTTGTTGTAGTTTGGCCGGGGCTGGATTTGAATCTGCCACCCTCAGTATATGGGGCCGGTGCCCTACTCACTGAGCCACAGGCGCCACCCAAAATGCATGGAATTTCTATAACTTAAGAAAAAGAAGCCCAGGTAGAAACATGGGCAAAGGCCATGAGCAGACAATTTAGGGGAGGGGAAACTCAGACAGCTGAAGCCCATCAGGAGGTGCTCAGTCAAAATCCCTGCTGTCGGCTCAACGCCTGTGACTCAATCGGCTAAGGCGCCAGCCACGTACACCTAAGGTGGCAGGTTTGAATCCCCAGCCCAGGCCCGCCAAACAACAATGA
>CAUYQV010178389.1:0-13066 GCA_963574575.1 Galagoides demidoff
TGGTCCCAGCTACTTGGGAGGCGGAGGCAGGAGACTGGCTGGAGCCCAGGAGTTGGAGGTTGCTGTGAGCTGTGATGCCATGGCACTCTACCCAGGGGGACAGCTTGAGGCTCTGTCTCAAAAAAAAAAAAAAAGAAAAGATAAACAAAATGGACAGGCCTGTCACTAGATTAACCAGAAACAGGAAAGAAAAGATATACTAATAAGCTCAATCAGAAATGAAAAAGGAGAAATAACTAATACCATGGAAATAGAAAATATCATCTCTGAAAACTATATAAATCTCTACCTAACCTTGAAAGGGTGGAGGAAATTGACAAATTCTTGCAAATATGTAACCTTCCTAGGCTGAATCAGAAACAGCACCTAAACAGACAAATACCATGTAACAAAATTGAAAGAATAAGAAAAACTCTCCCCAAAAAACAAAAAGTCCTGGACCAGATGGTTTCACATCCAAATTTTACCAAACCTACAAAGAAGAATTGGTACCTATACTGCTGAAATTATTTCATAAAACTGAAAAGAAAGGAACCCTCCCCAACTCATTCTATGAAGCTAATATCACCATCATACCATAGCCAGGAAAGGACACAACAGAAAAAAAAAAAAAAAACAGACAAAGATCCCTTATGGGTATATATGCCAAAATCGTTGATAAAATCCTACCAAGCCGAAATTAGCTACACATCAAAAAGTAATCTACCATGATCAAATGGGCTTCATCCCAGAGATGCAAGGATGGTTCAACACACAGAAATGCATAAATGTAATTCACCATATAAATAGAAGCAAAAATAAAGATTATATGATCCTCTTGATAGATGCAGAAAAAGCATATGACAAAATTCACTCTTTTATGATAAGAACTCTCAAAAAATAGGAATAAATGGAACACACTTCAATATTATGAAAGCCAAACCCACAGCCAACATCATACTGAAAAGGGAAAATAGAAAGCATTCCCACTTACAACTGGAACCAGACAAGTTGCCCACTGTCACTAACAGTGCTGGAAGTACTAGCCAAAGCAAGCAGGCAAGAAAAGGAAATCCTGGGTATCCAAATAGGGAACGAAGTCAAATTATCACTCTTGGTTGATTCTATCTAGACACCCCCAAAGATTCTGCCAAGAGACTTCTGGAATTGATAAGCAAATTTAGCTAAGTCTTAGGTTACAAATTCAATGTGCACAAATTAGTATCATTCCTATACATTAACAATAGTCAAGCTAAGAATCAAATCAGAGACTCAGTACCTTTTTTTTTTTTGCAGTTTTTGGCCAGGGCTGGGTTTTAACCCACCACCTCCAGCATATTGGGCCAGCGCCCTACTCCTTTGAGCCACCGGTGCCGCCCAAGACTCAATACCTTTTCCAATAGTAACAAATAAAATAAAATACCTAGGTATAAATTTAACCAAAGAGGTGAAAGACCTCTGCTGGGAGAACTATAAAACACTGTAAAGAAGAAAATGCAACAGAACATAAACAAATGAAAAAATATATTATGCTCATGGATGGGGAGAATCAACGTTGTTAAAATATCTATACTACCTAAAGTGATTTACAGATTCATTGCAATCCCCATTAAAATGCCAATGCCACTTTTTGCATATCTAGAAAAAATAATTTTATATTTTATATGGAATTAGAAAAGACCCTGAATAGCCAAAGCAACCTTAAGCAAAAAGAACAAATCAGTAGGTATCACTTTATCTGACTTCAAGCTATATTACAAGGTATAGCATGGTGCTGGCATAATACATAGACTAATGGATCAGAACAGAGAACCCAGATGTAAAACCATCCTCCCAGCACCATCTTTGACAAAACAGACAAAAACATACAATGGGGGAACTAATACCCATTCAATAAATAGTGGTGGTAAAACTGGACAGCCACATGTCAAAGATTGAAACAGGGTCTGCACCTCTCACCAATCACAAAAATCACAAAAATTAATTCATGATGAGTAACAGACTTAAACCTAAGGCATAAAACCATAAGAATTCTAGATGAAGACGTTAGAAAAACTCTTACAGATACTGGCCTAGGCAAAGAATCCTTGAAGACCTGAAAGGCAATCATAGCAACAACAAAAAGAAATAAATAGCTGGGTGGTGCCTGTGGCTCAAAGGAATAGGGCGCTGGCCCCATATGCCGGAGGTGGGGGGTTCAAACCCAGCCCTGGCCAAATACTGCAAAAAAGAAAAAAAAGAAAGAAAGAAATGGGACCTGATTAAATTAAGAAACTTCTGCAAAGGGCTGAGCATGGTGGCTTATCCCTATAATCCCAGCAGTCTGGGAGGCTGAGACAGGAGGACTACTTGAGCTCAGGAGTGCAAGAGCAAGACCCCATCTCTACGGAAAAAACAGAGAAAAATTAGCTGGGCACATATAGTCCCAGCTACTTGGAAGGCTGAGGGCAAGAGGAGCACTTGAGCCCAAGAGTTTGAGGTTGCTATGAGCTATGATGCCATAGCACTCTACCCAGGGTGAAAGAGTAAGATTCTGTCTCAACAAAAAGGCCAGGAGCAGTGGCTCACACCTGTAATCCTAGTACTCCGGGAGGCCGAGGTGGTTTGGATTACCTGAGCTCAGGAGTTCAAGACCAGCCTGAGCAAGAGCAAGACTCCATCTCTACAAATAGCTGGGTGTTGTGACAGACACCTGTAGTCCCAGCTACTTGGGAAGCAGAGGCAAGAGTATCGCCTAAGCCCAAGAGTTGGAGGTTGCTGTGAGCTGTGATGCCATGGCACTCTACTGAGGGTGACAAAATAAGACTCTGTCTCAAAAAAAAAAAAAAAAAGAGAGAAAAGAAAGGAAGATAATTTCTTTCAAAGAAAATATTTGTATGCTGATAAAGGGTTAATAACCAAAATCTACAAGGAATCTCATGTAAATCAGCAAGAAGACATCAAACAACCCTATTAGAAAGTGGGCAAAAGACATGAAAAGAATTTTCAAAAGACAAAACTAACGGCCAATAAACATGAAAAAATGCTCAATGTCTTTAATCATCAGGGAAATGAACATGGAAACCATAATGGGATATCCAACTAAATCCGGTGATCCAATGAAGATGGCTTTTATACAAAAGTACCGAAACAACAGAGGCTAGCATGGATGTGGACAGAAATGAACACTTAGACAATATCGGTGGGACTGCAACTTAGTTCCTAGCTTTATGGAAAGTAATGTGGCGATACCTCAAAGAACTAAAAGTATATCTACCATTTGATCCAGCATTCCCATTATTGGGTTTGGGATACTTGCCCAAAGGAATAAATTTTTCTTTTTTTGAGACAGAGCCTCACGCTGTCCCCCTGGGTAGAGTGCTGTGGCATCACAGCTCAAAGCAACCTTCTACTCCTGGGCTCAAGCAAGTCTCCTGCCTCCGCCTCCCAAGTAGCTGGAACCACAGGCCCCTGCCACAATGCCCGGCTATTTTTTGGTTGAAGACATCATTGTTGTTTGGCGGGCCTGGGCTGGATTTGAACCCGCCACCTTAGGTGTATGTGGCTGGCGCCTTAGCCAATTGAGCCATAGGCACCGAGCCTAGGAATAAACTTCTATAAAAAAGTTATTTGCACCTGAATGTTTATAGCAGCACAATTCACAATTGCAAAGATATGGAAACAACCCAAGTGCCCATCAATACATGACTGGATTAATAAAATGTAGCATATGTATATTATGAAATATTACTCATGATACCTTTTGTTTTGTTTTGTTTTTCATGATACCTTTTGTAACAATCTGGATAGAACTGGAGACCATCTTCCTAAGTGAAGTACCATGGAATGGAAAAACAAATAGCACATCTACTCTTCTTTAAATTGGAACTGAAGGCTGGGTGTGGTGGCTCATGCCTATAATCCTAGCACACTGGGAGGCTGAGGCAGGATCGTTTGAACTCAGGACTGAGACCTGTCTCTACTAAAAATAGAAAAAAACAGCTGAGCATTGTAGCAGGTGCTATAGTCCCCAGTTATCTGAGTGGCTGAGTTATGAGGATTGCTTGAACCCATACTTGCTGTGAACTATGATGACTCCACAGCATTCTATCTTGGGTGACAGTGAGACTCTGTTTCAAACAAATCAATAAATTGAAACTAAATGATTAACGTGGTTGTATAGATATGGTAGTAAAATTCAATGGAAGTCAAGTAGATGGGAGAGGGGAGGCAGAGATGGGTAAATTCACAGTTAGTTGCTACAATGCACATTATCTTAGGGATGGACACAATTGTAACCTTGACTCAAACTGTGCCAAAGTAATGCATGTAACCTAATCACTTGTACTTCCATAACATTCTAAAATCAAATTTTATAAAAGAAGAGGAAAAAAAATTTTTTTTTTGGTAGCGACAAAGTCTCACTCTATCGTCTTTAGTAGAGTGCTGTGGCATCACACAGCTCAGGCAACCCCCAACTCCTGGGCTTAGGCAATTCTCTTGCCTCAGCTTCCCAAGTAGCTGGGACTACAGGTGCCCACCACACCTGGCTATTTTTTGTTGTAGTTTGGCCGGGGCCAAGTTTGAACCCGTCACCCTTGGTATATGGGGCCGGCGCCCTATCCACTGAGCCACGGGTGCTGCTCAAAAGAAGAGAAAATTTTAAATGAAGCAATGTAATCCATTTTAACCCAAATTAAAGAAACATTGGTTCAAAGTCATAAATACACAGTTACCTGGATATTGTATTAAGAGAAAGTTCTGGCTCGGTGCCTGTGGCTCAAGCGGCTAAGGCGCCAGACACATACACCTAAGGTGGCGGGTACGAATCCAGCCCAGGCCCACCAAACAACAATGATGTCTGCAACCAAAAAATAGCCTGGCATTGTGGCAGGGGCCTGTGGTTCCAGCTACTTGGGAGGCGGAGGCAGGAGACTTGCTTGAGCCCAGGAGTTGGAGGTTGCTGTGAGCAGTGAAGCCATGGCACTCTACCCAAAGGGATAGCTTGAGGCTCTGCCTCAAAAAAGCAAACAAACAAAGAAACTTGATTAAATTCAAGGAGCCTCTTCTCACTTGTAGTTGGGGGGCTAAAGAGAGATGAGAGAATGATTGATGACAACAAAATTCCGGATGTTTTCCTCTAATACATGGGTGTTAAAATTAGGTCCCAGTAGTTTCTATGAGAAAGAGATTTGTTAGGAGCTTTATTTGTTGCCTATATCTCCTGAGAGATTTTGGCACCTTCACTGCCACCCCCCTTTTGGTGTAAATTTCACTAATCTGTTAATCTAAACTCCAGTTGAGCCTTCATTAATCTCTCAAAGAATGGATGTTTTGTGTGTGAGCCTGGAAGGATAACTTTGGAGTATGAAGGGCTGCCATGGTAGGGGGGATTTTTGCAGTGCTGGTATAAACTAGAAGAAAGTGGGCAGTATTTTTAAGAGATAAGAACCTTGACATGGAAATTTTGCCTTTTTCTCAAGTAGGACCTTGGTTCCAGTCATATTCATAATTGGAAACCTTTGAAAGGCCAGGAATTTCTGCCTATCCCTATTTAGGAATTCTGCTTCTGGGAAGGAAGAGAAAAAGAAAAAGAAGTCAATTAGAGATGAAAGATTGTCATATACCTTCTCTCCCTCTTTTTTCTGGATGACTTAGTGCAAACTTTCATATTCCCCATTCAGATGTTTTTGTTTTTGAGACAGTGTCTCACTGTGTTGCCCTGGGTAGAGTGCCATGGCATCACAGCAACCTCTAACTCCTGGGCATAAGTGATTCTCTTGCCTCAGCCTCCTAAGTAGCTGCATTCAGATCTTTAATATTTGACTCCTAAAGGTGTTGAGAGTCTGTTGTGAGTCTGGATTAGGGCTGGGAATGAAAACAAAAGGCAATTTTGAAGACTAGCCTGTTCAGAATTGCAGGTTATGATGGACTTTCATCCATTAAGAGCTTTTGCAGAAGTAGACTGTGGACTATTGCCAAAGTAGTCCAAATTATAATGGCCAAATTATAATGAAAGTCTCAGAGCAAATTCTGCCACACACCTAGAAATTTATCAAGCAAACATTTATTAGCAAAACTATTCAGCCTGTCCTATAGTTAAGTATAATCCTGTCCTGTTAAGTGCTCTATCTACAGCCACACATGAAAAGTTCATTTGAGGCAGAGAAGGAAATATCCCAGAGGCCAGGATTCTGTTACTGTTTAAGACAGGATCGTGTCACCAGACAGCTTCCTAACCAATGGCTGGTCACAGTATCATTTAGAGATGGAACCTTGAAGGGCCATTCCTAAGGGGTCAAGTTGCCAGCCTCACTGGATTCTCACACCTGTTCATTATGCAAGGCTGCAGGAATCTCTCAAATTACTTTAGCCAATGGAAATATCTTGAACACCATGCATGTCACTGATAAGAGCCCATTTATGATCTCATCGCTAATTAACAAGCAATAATAAATATCCATTTCTGACCTTCACTCTGCTTTTTAGCAGCACTTCAGGTGTTGAAGAGATATGGATAATAGAAGTACTCGTGGCTGCTCCTAGAGTGTGACCTCTCTGACTGGGCACCGACCACCCTATTGTGTGAATTTCCTATTAGAATAAGACACGGTGTCTTTGCTAAAACATTTTAAAATACAGGCATCTCAAAGGTCACCATACATTGGGCAAATGGGAAATTGTAGTTAAATGTACTTTTACTTACAAAATATTCATTACATAATTTTACAAAGAGGTAGCAACATGTAGAGAATATCTTTTTTTTTTTTTTTTGAGACGGAGCCTCAAGCTGTCCCCCTGGGTAGAGTGCTATGGCATCACAGCTCACAGCAACCTCCAAGTCCTGGACTCAAGCGAGTCTCCTGCCTCAGCCTTCCAAGTAGCTGGGACCACAGGCTCCTGCCACAACACCCAGCCATTTTTTGGTTGCAGCCATCATTGTTGTTTGGCGACCTGGGCTGGGGATTCGAACCGTGCCACCTTAGGTGTATGTGACTATCACCATAGCCACTTGAGCCACAGGCACCGAGCTGTAAAATTTCTTAATATTTTGTAAATAAAGGTACATTCATCTACAACTTCATATTTTCCCTTTGTATGGTAACCTTTGAGACACCCTGTACTTTACATACATTGTAATACAGATGAAGTTGGGTCTTGACATATGCAAGTTTAGTGTAATATTTGTGGTTTTACTGCTTTTTAGCAGTAATCTGTAGTGGCTCATCATTTTACTAAACTAATTATTTAATTTTGTGACCTAGAAGACTCATGTACAGGAAAGAGGGTCAAGTGGCTAATAAGGGAATTTAGCTGGTTACTCTTTAGCCAAATTTTCTTATTGCTATTTAAGCACTAACTACCATTAATGGCTAAAAGAGGACACCTAGACTTTCAGTTGTACTTTTGTGATTTCCCTTTCCTTCCCTTCCCTTCAACAAAGAAACAAACAAAAACAGCGAACCACCTTGTAGGCAAGGTGTATTGCTGTTTTTATCGTCTCTACAATCAATGCACATCTTTATTGCCTACCCTTGGCTCTCAGGAACCTACCCCTGGCATTCCATTCCATCCTTCTCTTGTCCAAAACGAATTCACCTTCCACCATAGATCAATTATTATATTTTCTACTTGTCAGGACATTGGATTGTAATTATTTGTCTCTTTCCCACCAAACTAAGGTCTTGCAGGAGAAAGATTACTTTATGATCACATACAAAAAATCCTTATTGAATGAATAGTGCTTCAACAAACGAGGCTGAAGTCACTTTCCTCTCTTGTCAGAAAGTGAATAACTGATTTACAGTACAGACTTCTAAGCACTTACAGGCCAGTCAGTATTGGAGCTAAGTCTATAATGGCACATGAGACCAGGCTCTGCCCTGCCTGGAAAACATTCACATCTGGGGAAGGTGGGGGGCACCAATAGGCAAATTACAATTCCAAGAGGTGGGATTAAGATGGGAAAACCAGAGAGGAAACCACTGCTCCAGGGCTCAAAAACGGCAATCCGGAGCAGGCATGTGCTTTTTTGCTTTTCAGTAAAGAAATCTGTGGAGGGCGGAGTCGTATAAAAGCTGTGGTCTGATTGGTTTAAAATCTTGAGAAGATGCTGAACAGAAGTCTCAAAAGCGCTTTGTAGAGTCTCCGCAATTTCTTGATCACAGTTCCTGCAAGTCCTGGAGCGTTCGCAGGGAGGCGCTGGGTGGGCGCCGGCTGAGGGACAGACAGCCAGCCGGCAGTCGGGGGTCCGGGAAGCCCCGGCCGGAAGCGCGAGCACGCGGCGCCACGCCCCCCGCCCCCTGCTCCCGCCCCCCGCATGGGGCGCGGGCGGGGCTGCCGGCGGAAGGGCACTGGAGGAGGTGACGACGTAAGTGAGCGCCGGCGTAGCGGCAGCGGCAGCAGTAGCAGCCCAGCTCCAGAGGGTAGCTCCGCGGCCGTGGCCGCTGCGGGCAGGCCGGACACCACCTATCTGGCGGGGCTTCCGCAAGAGCTGGCGAAGGCGGGGCTCCATTCCGGCTGCCGCATCATTTGGGCCGCCGACGGGGCAGGTGCCGGGAGCCAGGGACTCAGGTAAGCGGGAGCACGGGCGTCCAGTCGGCCGAATGACAGGCTGATCGCCTGACCGGGCTGGGTGGCCATTCCCGTGCCAGTGGGCGCCAGCTCAGCGTCCCGGCCCGGAGGCCTTGGCACTGCCCTCTCCTCTGCTCTCACCGGAGGCCGCAGTTTCCTCCTGGGCACAGGGTGTCTGTCTGTGGGAGCTAAGGGCGCTCGTCCCGGGGGACCACTGCGTCCGCGCTCTCTCCAGCCAAGCTGGGCGACGCAGTCACCGAGAGAGCTAGCGCCCCCGGCCGCTCCTCCCGAATCCGGAGAAGGCTTTGAGAGGAGGAGCTGCTGTTACGAGGCCCTCTAGCTTCTGCCCTCTTGGAAGTCAAAGGTTTTTATTTGTTTAGACAGTTCTGCCTCCTTCTGCCGGATTCCTTCCTCCATACTCCTGGGACCCGTTTCTAGTGAAAGGCTATGGCATAACTGAACATTAGGGTGATGGGAAGTCGTTTTTTCTATTCTGTCTCTGCTAGGCAGGGGGGTTAACCCCTTTTACAGTCTGTGACTGCTCTTTTGGAGGTACCGGGATGCGGAGAGAATGTGGAAGTTGTGGACTTGAGTCAGAAGAGCTGAGTTGAAGTCCAAGCGCACCATTTGGTGGTGGTTTTAATCTCACGCTAGACACATTAACCTTTTTCATCGCACGTAAATTGGGGCTTTCTAATACCTGTTTAAATTGAGAGAATTAAATGAAGAAAGCAGAACGTTAGTCATAAGATGTTTTACTATTTTAGTTACACTTGGTTTAAGAATATCCGGGACACTTATTGATAGGGTCCTAATTACGATTTTGGTTTTGTTTGTTTGTTTTTTGCCTTTTACCCAGAATTAAGCTCGTTATGGAGAAGGGTGCTGGAAGAGATACCAGGCTTTTGTATGGTCTGAACCTAACTGTAGTCTGTTTTGGCTGGGCAACATTGGGAAGAAACAAGATTCTCTCCTAGTCTTGCACATGTCTCACCTTACTGATAAGGCATTATTAGTATAAGAGAGATGACTTAAATCAATTTTGCCCTAGGTAGCTTTTGCCCAGTGGGTCTTTTCTAGGAGAAAAGGCTTGGCTTCATTTGCACATTTGGCCCACTTTAGAGAAACTTCTCTGCATTTATTTCTAAGGACCCCTCTGTCTCTGAACCATTTCATGTTAATTGAAAAAGTGCCCAGAATAAATGCAAGAACTTGAATCTTTTGAGTGACTGCATATTACAGTTCTAAATTAATCTGAAGCGATGGCTTTCTCTGTATTGGAGAGAGAATATTCACTGCTGTGTAGTTTAATGGACCCCAAGTTAGAGAAGGGAGAGAGATGCAGTGAATTACTTGAGTGAGTAGCATCTGCTCTTATCATTACTTGGTCAAGCAAATTAAGGATGCTTTCCTTTCCTAGGTGAGGCATGATAATTGCTTCTAACCATGTATGTAGATAGGTGCAGGCTTCACTTCCTTTTGTGTAGGTGTGTATTTGGGATTACAAATCATGGATATAGAAGGTACATTGAGGTTCATTTAATCCATTGGTTTGAAAAACTGGCTGGGGCGGCGCCTATAGTTCAAGCAGCTAAGGTGCCAGCCACATACACCAGAGCTGGTGGGTTTGAATCCAGCCTGAGTCTGCCAAATAACAATGACAACTACAGCCAAAAAATACTCAGGCATTGTGGTGGGTACCTGTAGTCCCAGCTACTTGGGAGGCTGAGGCAAGAGAGTCGCTTAAGCCCAGGAGTTAGAGGTTGCTGTGAGCTGTGATGCTACAGCGCTCTACCCAGGGTGATAGCTTGAGGCTCTGTCTCAAAAAAGAAAAACTGGGCATTATAATCAGTTGGGGAATTAAAAACATTCTTTATTTGTGTTTTTTATTTTTTTTTATGGTAGAGACAGAATCTTACTTTGTCGCACTCAGTAGAGTGCCATGGCATCACATAGCTCAGAGCAACCTCCAACTCCTGGGCTTAGGCTATTCTCTTGCCTCAGCCTCCCGAGTAGCTAGGACTACAGGCACCCATCATAACACTGGGCTATTTTTTTTTGTTGTTGCAGTTTGGCTGGGGCCAGGTTTGAACTTGCCACCCTTGGTATATGGGGCCGGCGCCCTACCCATTGAGCCACCTTATTTGTGTTTTTTAGATAGCTTCTCAGGCGATAATCATGATTTGAAAACTCAGGTGCAGGTAAAGTTTCATATTTTAGTTTATAAACAGGCTCAGAGAGATGAAGTTTCGTGTACGCCCAGCTAGTTTGCTGCCTTAATTTTTTTCCTCTTTGTCAAATAACTTTAATTGAATTAGTAAAGGTTTTATAGTGCCTTGAGCCCAGAAGTTAAAAAAACTTCTTTAAGTTGGTAGCTTTGTGTAATTTTTTTTATAGTTTCTTAAGCAGTTAGACTTGTTACCTCTTTTTAATGAAATTACTACGTGTTACATTAAAATTTATTTATTTATTTATTTTTTTGAGATGGATCCTCAAGCTATCCCCCTGGGTAGAGTGCCATGGCATCACAGCTCATAGCAACCTCTAACTCCTGGGCTCAAGCGAGAGTCTCCTGCCTCCGCCTCCCAAGTAGCTGGGACCACAGGCGCCTGCCACAACACCTGGGCATTTTTTGGTTGCAGCCATCATTGTTGTTTGGCGGGCCTGGGCTGGGGATTCGAACCCGCCACCTTAGGTGTATGTGGCTGGCGCCTTAGCTGATTGAGGCACAGGCGCCGAGCCACATTAAAATTTCTTGATATTGCATAGATTTGTTTGTTGGGAGACCTAAAAATTATATCACTTTATAATTTTTTTGTAGGATTTTATGCTGAGTCTTAAAAAACCATGGAAGAATTCCAGTTTAACAATATTCTGCTTTTGTTCTAGCTTTTCGTGAACCCAGTGCTGTATACACAGGCTTCCCTCCCCCCATCCTGGGGATGCTGTATTCACCAGCATCCTATGAAGTTCAGTTTGAGAATTGGGTTCTGTGCTTCTCTAGTTGCTTTATAAATGTCTGATTTAACTAGATACCGTCAGCATTTGCTCTATTAAGGATGTCCTTGAATTTTTAGTTCCTTTTTCTTGTTTGGATTATACTGTATTACTGGTTTAAAGAATTTGGATCAACTGATGTTGGTGGTCACAGTGCTTCACATGTATTTTTCTTACCCATTATAGTGAAATCTTGTGACTTTTGGTGTGTGTGGGGTTATATTTTCAAAATCATTAAGGTAAGTAGGCCGTCAGGCAGAGTTAAATGTTCTCTTTTAGGGAGATAGTCTCATTCTCAAATTATTCTTTGATAGCCTTCTCATTGCTTCATCAATGAATTCCTACCCTTGTTATTAGATTTTTTTTTTTTTTTGTAGAGACAGAGTCTCACTTTTTCGCCATTTTAGAGTGCAGTGGAGTCACTCCAGCAACCTCCAACTCCTGGGCTTAGGCGATTCTTCTGCGTCAGCCTCCCAAGTAGCTGGGACTACAGGCGCCTGCCACAACGCCCGGCTATTTTTTGTTGCAGTTTGGCCGGGGCTGGGTTTGAACCCGCCATCCTCAGTATATGGAGCTGGCTCCCTACTCACTGAGCCACAGGCACCTCCCCTACCCTGTGTTATTAGTAGAGCCAGAAGTGAACTCTGTATCACAGATCTCTAAAGCAGCAGTTCCCAACCTTTTTGGCACCAGGAACTGGTTTCACGGAAGATAATTTTTCTGCGGGGATGGGGGTAGGAGGATGAATGGTGGGACTCAGGCTATGATGCAAGTAATGGGCGCGGCCCTAAATACAGGTGAATCTGCTTTGCTTGATCGCCTGCAGCTCCAGATCGCCTGCAGCTCCAGCTCGCCTCCCGCTGTGAGGCCCAGCCTGGTTCCCCAGTTTCTTCAAAGACAGTTGTTCCATGGAAGTTGGGGGGCAGTTCTGTGGCCTGGTGCCTGACAGCTTGGGGGTTGGGGACCCCACTTTTAAAGGAAGATTCTGAATTATTTTCTAACAATGACCATGTTTATAGCATGTTGACTTTCTACAACCATATACAAAGGGCATTCTAAATCGACTGATTAAAAAAAAAAAAAAAAAAAGTCATGGGCTTGGCGCCTGTGGCTCAGGCAGCTAAGGCGCCAGCCACGTACATCTAAGGTGGCGGGTTCTAATCCCCAGCCTGGGCCCACCAAACAGCAATGATGGCTGCAACCCAAAAATGGCCGGGCATTGTGGCGGGCACCTGTAGTCCCAGCTACTTGGGAGGCGGAGGGAGGAGACTCACTTGAGCCCAGGAGTTGGAGGTTGCTGTGAGCTGTGATGCCATGGCCCTCTACCCAGGGGGATAGCTTGAGGCTCCATCTCAAAAAAAAAAAAAAAAGTCATCTTAGGCAGCACCTGTGGCTCAAAGGAGTAGGGCGCCGGCCCCATATGCCGGTGGTGGTGGGTTCAAACCCAGCCCCTGCCAAAAACTGCAAAAAAAAAAAAAAGGTCATTTTTTTTTTTTTGAGACGGAGTCTCAAGCTATCCCCCTGGGTAGAGTGCCAT
>CAUYQV010178390.1:0-10242 GCA_963574575.1 Galagoides demidoff
CAGTTTGAAAGCACATCTCCAAGTACTGGGACTCACCTGTGGAGTCATTAAAAACTTGGATTGTGGCTCAATCGGCTAAGGCGCCAGCCACGTACACCTAAGGTGGTGGGTTTGAATCCCCAGCCCGGGCCCGCCAAACAACAATGATGGCTGCAACCAAAAAATGGCTGGGCGTTAGTGGCAGGCGCCTGTGGTCCCAGCTGCTTGGGAGGCTGAGGCAGGAGACTCGCTTGAGCCCAGGAGTTGGAGGTTGCTATGAGCTGTGATGCCATGGCACTCTACCCAGGGGGATAGCTTGAGGCTCCGTCTCAAAAAGAAAACAACTTGGATTGTTTCTTGACATTTACTCTCAACAGAGAGATTGGCTAATTGATAATAAATGCAGGATTCACCTTAAAAAAAATATGGGGTTACAACAGATGTCCAAACCCAGCAAATGGCCAGAAACACGTGTAATAAACAGGATGTCAGGAAGTCTAGTACTGTAATAATAGTGCTGATCACTTTCAGAAACTCAGGTTTCTTTTTTTAAGTATTTCAGAGTATAAGTTCTGGACATTTGTTTCTAGAAACAGGAGATAGAAACTAAATTTATCCATTTGTTTGATTGGCAGGTTGGATGCTTTAAAAATATTTAGAGAAGGACCAGGCATGGTGGCTGATGCCTATAATCCTAGCACTCTGGGAAGCTGAGGCAGGTGGATTGCTTGAGTTCACAAGTTCGAGACCAGCTTGAGCCAGAGACCCTGTCTCAAAAAAAAAAAAAAAAAAAGCCTGGTGTTGTGATGGGCATCTGTGGTCCCAGCTACTTGGGAGGCTAAGACAAAAGAATCACTTAAACCCAAGAGTTTGAGGTTGCTATGAGCTAAGATGCCACAGCACTCTACTGAGGATGACCAAGTAAGACTATACCTGTGGTCCTTCATCATTCCTTGTTCTCTTCCATGCTCCCAACTTGATTCATTTTAGTAACCTGTCTGACCCCCATATATTTTTTTTTGAGACAGAGTCTCATGTTGCCCTTGGTAGAGAGCCGTGGTATCACAGCTCACAGCAACCTCAAACTCTTGGGCTTAAGTGACTCTCATGCCTCAACCTCCCAAGTAGCTGGGAGTACAGGTACCCTCTACAATGCCAGCTATTTTTTTTGTAGCATTTGTTACTGTTGCTTTTAGCTGGTCCGGGCTGGGTTCAAACCCGTCAGCCTTGGTGTATGTGGTGAGCACACTATCCACTGAGCTACAGGTGCCGCCTGACCCCCATATTTTCTATGTCACATGGTTAGTTAAGCCTGGCCATGGTTGTTACTGTGGACTGGTGAGTATCTGATTGAACACCACCAAAACTTTGGTCATAAGGACTCTGCTGGAAACAGGTCTCAGTATATTTTTGTGCCAAGTAACAGTTGAACCAGGCAGTTAGAAATCTATATCTTCTTGGTTTTGTTGAGTTGATAATAAATGCAGGATTAGAACATGGATAATCGGCTTGGCGCCTGGGGCTCAATCAGCTAGGGCGCCAGCCACGTACACCTGAGGTGGTGGGTTCGAATCCCCAGCCTGGGCCCGCCAAACAATAATGATGGCTGCAACCAGAAAATGGCCGGGCGTTGTGGTGGGCGCCTGTGGTCCCAGCTACTTGGGAGGCTGAGGCAGGAGACTCGCTTGAGCCCAGGAGTTGGAGGTTGCTATGAGAAGTGAAGCCATGGCACTCTACCCAGGGGGACAGCTTGAGGTTCTGTCTCAAAAAAAAAAATTTCTTGCAACTCTGCTTAATTTTTGTTGGTCTCTGGACAAGTTTCTGCATAACTAAACCCTGAAGAATTTTTCCAAAACAGTATTTATCTAGGTAGCTCACATTCCAGGAACTATTCAGTTTCTGGAATTATTTAGAAAAATTCAGAAGGCAAACATTACGCAAATTCTTGGCACATTCTTTGGCTAAGTCAAATAGTGCTGGCTACTGTTTCTAAAATGGTTACATTTTCAGTTAAACTAGAAATTTGAAGTTTAGGTATTTATTCTTATAATCTGTTAGGCATTAATATTATAATGACATTTGATTGGTTATAGTAATAGAAAATATTTATCTTATAAAAATTCTTAAGTCTGGGTGGTACCCATGGCTCAGTCAGCAAAGGCGCTGGCTACATACACCTAGGGTGATAGGTTCGAATCCTAGGTCTGCTAAGCAACAATGACAACTGCTGCCAAAAAATAGCCAAGCATTGTGGCGGGTGCCTATAGTCCCAGCTACTTGGGAGGCTGAGGCAACAGAATTGCTTAAGTCCAAGAGTTAGAGGTTGCTGTGAGCTGTGATGCCACAGCACTCTACCCAGGGTGACAGCTTGAGATTCCGTCTCAAAAAAAAAAAAAAATTCTTAAGTCTTGTGTGGTGGCAAGCACCTGTAGTCCCAGCCACTCTGGAGGATGAGGTGGGAGGATTGCTTGAGAAGTTTGAGACAAACTCACTGCATGGTATGGTGGCACCTATGAATAACCACTCTGCTCTAGAGCCTGAACAATACAGCAAAACTCCAGCTATAAAAAGAAAAAAAATCCTTAGTTAATAGAATGAATATACAAGAATTATTTTATTATAAAACAATCATTTGTAACATGTAAATGACTATTGCTATTGGAGTGTGGTGGCTCATGCCTATAATCCTAGCAATCTTGGAGGCCTAGCTGGGTGAATAGCCTGAGCTCTGAAGTTCGAGACCAGCCTGAGTAAGAGGTGGACTCTGTTTCTACTAAAAAAAATAGAAAACTAACCGGGTGTTGTGGTGGGCTGAGGCAGAAGGATCACTTGAGCCCAGGAGTTTGAGTTGCTGTGAGCTAGGCTGAGGTCATGGCACTCTGGCCTGGGCAACAGAGGAAGACTCTGTCTCAAAAAACAAAAAAAGAGGCTCGGCGCCTGTGGCTCAATCAGCTAAGGCGCCAGCCACGTACACCTAAGGTGGCAGGTTCGAATCCCCAGCTTGGGCCCGCCAAACAACAATGATGCTCCAAAAAATGGCTGGGCGTTGTGGTGGGCACCTGTGGTCCCAGCTACTTGGGAGGCTGAGGCAGGAGACTCGCTTGAGCCCAGGAGTTGTAGGTTGCTATGAGCTGTGATGCCATGGCACTCTGCCCAGGGGAATAGCTTGAGGCTCTGTCTCAAAAAAAAAAAAAGATTATTTATAAATTATTAGTTACTTGATTATTAAAATGTTCCTTGACTTTACTCCTCTTATTTCGCATGGCCTCAGTACATTATATATTTCTTTTTTTTTTTTACATTATATATTTCTAGTCCTAAACTGCTGTTAAAATTCCAGTTTAGACTGGCATATCAGCTGACAAATGAATGCTTTGAATTAAGGTTTGGTAGCTCTGTCTGCCAACAAGTAATTCCATTTTTGCAGTGTTTCCATATTAGTCGAGTAATTATGATTTACTTTTTTTGTTTGTTTGTTTAGAGATAGGGTCTCACTCTGTTGCCCAGCCTACAGTGCAGTGGCAACATCACAGTTCACTTTAACCTCGAATTCCTGGGCTCCTGCTTCAGCCTGTTGCTTAGCTGGGACTGCAGGCACACACCACCATGCCTAGTTAATTTTCCTGTTTTCCGAGGTGGGTCACTACGTTGCCCAAGCTGGTCTAAAACAGTCTAAAACTCCTGGTCTTAAGCAGTTCTCTTGCCTTGACCTCTCAAAATGTTAGGATCCTAGGTATGAGCCATGTACCCAGCCTAAATATGAATTATTTAATTACTTGCTTGCAGCTGATCTAGTGGCTAACATTGTCTCTAAGGAAAAAATATTGCTTAGACATATTGTTCTTATTTCATAGAATGTGTGAAAATGAGTAAAGAGATAAATTTTAGTTCACAAATTTAATACAATTAAAAAAATAGAGAAATCAGGGAAGCTGTTGCTTACAGCTTTATAGCTGTCACCTTCAAAGGCAAAATCTTACACTCCAAAACATGAGTGATAACATCTGTCTCTCAGAGGCTAAACTGCTTTTGCTTTCTCACAGCTACTAACTAGCTGCACTTTAAGACGATTTTAACATATGGCTAGTGTATTAGTTTCGTAGGGCTGTTGTAATGACAAACCACAATCATGGTGACTTAAAACGACAGAAATGTATTCTCTTACAGTCTAAAATCGAGGTGTCAGCAAGGGTACGTTGCCTCTGGAGGCTCCAGGGAAGAACATTTCCCTGCCTCTTTCTTAGCTGCTAGTCCTTATTGGCATAATCCTTGTCATTCCTTGGCTTGCAGCTTTGTCACTCCAATGATTCCTTCATTGCCACGTGGCTTTTTTTTTTTTTGAGACAGAGTCTCACTATGTTGCCCTTGGTAGACTGCCATAGAGTCACAGTTCACAGCAACCTGTAACTCTTGGGCTCAAGCAATTTTCTTGCCTAAGCCTCCCAAGTAGCTGGGACTACAGATGCCCGCCACAATGCCTGGCTATTTTTTGTTGCAGTTGTCATTGTTGTTTAGCTGGCCCGGGCCAGGTTCAAACATGCCAGCCTCAGTGTATGTGGCTGGCGCTGTAGTCACTGTGCTATGGGTGCCAAGCCTGCCATGAGTTTTTTAAATTGTTTTCTTAATAATTTTAAATCATATAAAACAATAGGAGGTTGGCATACCGAGCTTCGGAACAAAAATACACTGTAATGTAATTGTTGAAAGTTTAATTACCCTGAAAATTCTTTCAGTCCTATCATCATCTATCATCTAATGCTAGCAACTTGAAGAAAGGCCACAAAGTGGCAATTGTATAAAACATAGCTCCAAATAATTTTTCATGGTACACCATTATTAGAAAAAAATTATCATTATAATGGGGGCTGAATTTTTTGACTTGTAGAGATGTAGTTTCAAAAAACATTAAATCGTAACATTACATTTTTTTTTAATTTCTTGAGTTTTTATTTTTTCTCTTCTGGCCCGCAGATGTATTGATTGAATTAATTATTTTTATTTCTTATTCCTTTTTTTTTTAATTTTTCAGCAGAATGTCATGGCATCATAGCTCAGAGCAACTTCAAACTCTTGGCCTTAGCGATCCTCTTGCCTCAGCCTCTCAAGTAGCTGGGACTCTAGGTGCCTGCCACAACACCTGGCTCATTTTTGGAGACAGAGGTCTCTTTTAGACCAGCCTCTTGCTTGGGCTGGTCTAAAACTTATGAGCCCAAGCAATCCACCCACCTCGGCCTCTCAGACTGCTAATCTTATTTATTTATTTAAGACAGAGTCTCAGTTTGTCACCCTTGGTAGAGAGCCATGGTATCATAGCTCACAGCAACCTCCAGCTCTTGGGCTCAATCAATCCTCTTTGCTTCAGCTGCCCTAGAAGCTGAGACTACAGGCACCTGCCACAATATCCAACCAATTTTTTCTGTTTTCAGTAGAGACAGGGTCTGGCTCCTGCTCAGGCTGATCTTGAACTCCTGAACTTAAGCAATACACCTGCCCCAGCCTCCCAGAGTGCTAGCATTACAGGCATGAGTTGCCACACCCAGCAACTCATTCCCCATTGACCCATGGATTGCCCCTATTAATTCATCCATCTGTTCATTTATCATACAAGGAACATATGTGAAGCTACCACCCCAGCCAAGGAAACAGCTTTAAGGAGAATGTGTCTACCTATATATTCTCCCATCTTCTACTACTGTGTTCCCTGCTTCCCTTTGTATCCGAAGGCAACCACTAATTTAAGCCTTGCTTTTGAACTTTATAAAAAGGTTGTCATTTTGGCGGTGCCCATAGCTCATAGGTAGGGTGCCAGCCACATAAACTGAGGCTGGCGGGTACGAACCTGGCCCAGGCAGCTAAAACAATGATGACAACTGCCACAATAACAACAACAAAAAAAAAATAGCCGGGCATTGTGGCAGGTGCCTGTAGTCCCAGCTACTTGGGAGGCTGAGGCAAGAGAATCGCTAAAGCCCAAGAGAGGTTGCTGTGAGCTGCGATGCCAGGGCACTCTACCCAGGGTGACAGCTTGAAACTCTGTCTCCAAGAAAAAAAAAAAAAGGTTATCATTTTGTGTCACTAAGATTTATCCATGTTGCTTCTGCTTGTGGTTTTTTTCACATTTGAAAATATTTAGTTTTAGTTTGCTGTCCCTGCTTGTTAAATAATACATGATTTGGACGAAACAACTTTAAGAAAGGCAATCTAACTATGTACAAGCAGTCTCTGGGTTACAAACAGGATAGGTTCCATAAGTTTGTTTTTAAGTTGAATTTTTATGTAAGTTGAAACAGGTTCATTTACCTGTAATAACCTCCATTCATAAGTGTGAGTTGTAAGTCAGTCAGATGTTTGTAATTTGGGGACTGCTGGTAATTGTATTAGTCTGCTGAGACAGCCATAACAAAATGGCTTAAAAAATGGGGTTAGGGCTTCACCATATGAATTTTGGAGGGACACAATTCATTCCATAGCATAAATGATGCAGGTCGGAGTTCTCATGTTAAATTGAAGGGAAATGTACATGGAAACAGAGATATTAGATATAATTCAAATAAAATCTTTATGTTACATTGACAAGTTAATTATTAAAGTCTTGGTCATACTAAGACAAAATGACCCCAATTTTATGTTTTTTGTCTTTATCAGTCATTAGCAACATGTCATATTCATTTTGTTTACTACAGATGTGCTACTATCTCATGTCTTAATATATTTAAGTTTTAGCAAATCTAAGCCAAGATGTCAATGACACCTCAAAAGACAAAATAAAGTACCATTCTTTTTTTAGTTTCATAGTGACTGTGACATAATTTTTTTTTTTTTTGAGACAGAGCCTCAAGCTGTCCCCCTAGGTAGAGTGCTGTGGCATCACAACTCACAGCAACCTCCAACTCCTGGGCTCAAGCGAGTCTCCTGCCTCAGCCTCCTGAGTAGCTGGGACCACAGGTACCTACCACAACGCCCGGCTATTTTTGGCTATTTTTCGGTTGCAGCCGTTATTGTTCTTTGGTGGTCCCAGGCTGGATTCAAACCCGCCACCTTGGGTGTATGTGGCTGGTGCCTTAGCCACTTGAGCCAGAGGTACCGAGCCTGTGACATAATGTTAAAATTTCTCTATTACCAGAGGTATATGAATTATTCATATTTCTGATTTGTGAAATTACTCAGGGTATGTTTAGTTACATTTCAAATTGGAAAGCAAATAAGTAATTTCAGATAGATGGAATAACTATATTTTAAAACCTCTTTAGATATCTAAATATTTTCTATTTTTATCTATTTGGTTATATTTTTAGTTTCACAAAAATGCTTGTGTCACCTGGGTGTGGTCACTCACTCATGCAATCCTAGCTCCTAGGGAGGCTGAGGTGGGTTAATTGCTTGAGTTCAGGAGTTTGAGACCAGCCTGAGTGAGACCCAAGAGTTTGAGGTTGCTGTGAGCTATGATGCCACAGTAGTCTACTGAGACTGACAAAGTGAGACTGTCTCAAATAAATAAATAATAGAAAAAAATTAGCGGGGTGTCATGACGGGTGTCTGTGGTCCTAGCTACTGGGGATGCTGAGGCAGGAAGATCACTTGAACCCAGGAGTTTGAGGTTCTGAGCTAGGTTCACATAGCACTCTAACCTGGGCAACGAAGTGAGATTCTGTCTCAAAACATATAATAAACAAATAAATAAAAAGCATGTGTCTCCTCTGACCCCAGTTCATCCATTTAAACTACCACCCTGCTCAACATTTTCTGTGGCATTCAGTATGGACAGTCTATCTTTTCCTTTTATCATTCCTACAAACTCTCCACTCCAGAACCGCATTGTCCATTACAGTGGACACTGGCTACCTATAGTCATTAAATTAAATTAAAAACTCATTTCTCCAATTGCACTAGACACTTTTCAAGTGTGGTATAGTCACATGTGGCTGGTGGCTAACGTCTTGGACAATGTGGGTACAGGACTATTTCCATTGTTGCAGAAATTTCTTTCGGACAGTACTGCTCTAAAGTACTGGAAGAGTTTGTGATTAGTTGTATGGCTGAAATAGGGGGTTAGGAGTTTATCCTCGAGTTGGATTGGATGCTATTTTGAACGCAGATTATATGCCTGTATGTATGCATATGGGAATGGGGCTGATTGAAATTGTGTGGGGGTAGAAAAAAGACTCACAAAGCTACTCCTTCATGTAATCACTGTTTTAATCATAACAAACTCTTTTTCTAAAAAAGAAATTAGACTTCATCACCTCTAATCGTTTTTCTTTTTTTTTGCAGTTTTTGGCCGGGGCTGGGTTTGAACCCGCCACCTCCGGCATATGGGGCCCATGCCCTACCCCTTTGAGCTATAGGTGCCACCCTCTTTTTTTTTTTTTTTTAAATCTTGTGGTTGTCTCTATGAGCTAGTATTTTCTTTTCTTTTCTTTTTTTTTTTTTTTTTTTTGAGACAGAGTCTCACTCTGTGCTCTGGGTAGAGTCCATGATGTCATAGCTCACATCAACCTCAAAATCGTAGGATCCTCTTGCCTCAGCCTCCCAAGTAGCTGGGATTACAGGCACTTGCCACAATGCCCAGCTATTTTTAGAGATGGGGGGGTCTCACTCTTGTTCAGGCTGGTCTCGAACTCCTGAGCTCAAGCAATTCACCCACTTCGGCCTCCCACAGTGCTAGGATTATAGGCATAAGCCACTGCACTCAACCTATGAGCTATTATTTTCTCCACACCACTATTCACCAAAACCTATCCTTCAAGGCCCAAATGTCTCTTCCTTTGTGAAGTTCCTAGGGCACCCCCTTTTTGGGCTCCCAGACAATGTGGTTCACACCTCCATAATAAAACACATCACAGCCTTTCCTTAAATTATTATTTATTGTATGTCTCTGACTCCTCCAATAGATTGTGATCCTGTCAAGGGGCAGGGACTCTGTCATGTTATTTATTTACGTATTTATTTTTTTTTTTTTGAGACAGAGCCTCAAGCTATCCCCCTGGGTAGAGTGCCATGGCATCACAGCTCACTGCAACCTCCAACTCCTGGGCTCAAGGGAGTCTCCTGCCTCCTTCTCCCAAGTAGCTGGGACCACAGGCGCCCACCATAACACCTGGCTATTTTTTGGTTGTGGCCATCATTGTTGTTTGGTGGGCCTGGGCTGGATTCGAACCCGCCACTTTAGGTGTATGTGGCTGGTGCCTTAGCCACTTGAGCCACAGGTGCTGAGCCTATTTATTTATTTTTGAGACAGTCTCACTATGTGGCCCTTGGTAGAGTGCTGTGGCATCACAATTCATAGCACACTCAAAATTCTTGGGCTGAAGCGATTCTCTTGCCTCAGCCTCCCAAATAGCTGAGAATACAGGGGCACGCCACAACACATGGCAATTTTTTGTTGTAGTTGTCATTGCTGTTTAGCTGGTCCAGGCCAGGTTCAAACCCTCCAACTTTGGTGTATGTGGCTAGCTCTGTAACCACTGTACTATGGGTTCTAAGCCTGTTTTTTGTTTTTTAAATATTCCCTCAGTGCTTAGTACAATGCCTTACAAATTAAAGGAGCCCAGTAACTATTGAATTAACTTCTATTTATTCTTTTAGAGACAGGGTGGAATGCAGTGATATCATCACAGCTGACTGTAACTTTGAACTACTGAGCTCAAACTGATCGTTCTGCCTCAGCTTCCTGAGTAGCTGGGGCTACAGGTATGTGCCATTTAATACCTGACTTGTAGAGAGAGGGTCTCGCTATTGCCCAATCTGGTCTTGAAATTCTGGCCTGAAGCAATCCCCCACCTACCAAAATGCTCAATTACAAGTATCATCCACCTTGCAGGCCTGAATTGACTTTTAAACAGTTTGTATGTCTACAGACATCCAGGTATTAAATCTGCTCCAAGCCCAGTTTTCATTATCTCAGTGGTAACTCCCAATTACTCAGGCCTAAAACCTTAAGAATCATACCTAATTTCTTGCCTCCTCTCTTTTTCTATTTTTGTACTCTTAATTTTTTTAATTAAGTTTATTTATAAATTTATTTTTTACAATAAATAAATAAATAAATATTTTTATAATAAATAAATTTAAATTTTTTAAAATTAAATTTATTTATAAACATATCCAGTATGTCATGAGTTCAAGAGTTTGATCCATTTTCCAAAGAGATTTCACTTCTTTTTTTTTTTTTTGAGATGGAGCCTCAAGATATCCCCCTGGGTAGAGTGCGATGGCATCACAGCTCACAGCAACCTCCAAACTCCTGGGCTCAAGCGAGTCTCC
>CAUYQV010178391.1:0-24294 GCA_963574575.1 Galagoides demidoff
GTGAACTTTTCTAGAACTAGAATATAAATGTTTTGATACAATGACTAAGCAAATGACATGAAATCTATGTTAACCAGCTTGATGAAAGTATTTCAAATTGTATATGAAAACAGTACAATGTACCCCATGTTTGCATTAATGCATACAGCTATCAATTAATAAAAAAAAAAAAAAGAAAAAAGGAAAATATTTCTTTTTTGCCTGAATTTGAAGAGATTTATGGTAGATATGAAGGTGAGGCTGCTCATCCCATGGGTATATGAGGGAAAAATAGAAAGGTACTTGAGGACACTATAAGGGAATATAGAGAAGGAAAAAGGTATACAAGTAATTAAACTATGAATCATAATGATTCAGTGCTATGAGAAATCCATAAAACAAATGCCTTGGGAATTAGAGAAAGGAGACTTCATAGCTAAAAAGCATGCCACTTTATTAATCATTTACTAATTCATGACAAAAATGGGACATGATTTTTTTGGTAATTAGTGTATTCATGTTTCACTCACTTATGTTTTTTTTTTTTTTTATTTGAACAGACAGGGTCTCACTCTTGCCCAGACTAGAGTGCAGTGACCCAGTCATAGCTTATTGTAACCTGAAACTCTGGGGCTCATGTAATCCTCCCACCTTGGCCTCCAGGTAGCTGGGACTATAGGTGTATGCCACCAAGCTTGGCTAATTTTTCAAAGGAATTTTTTTGTAGATCAGGGTCTCACTATGTTGCCCAAGTTGGTCTCAAAATCCTGGGTTCAAGCAGTCCACCCAGCTTTGCCTCCCAAAACACAGAGATAATAGATCTGAGCCACCACGTCCAGTCTTGTTTACTTAATTCTTATATGTGATTGAATTTCAGTGTTTTAATCGTGGAACAATAGACTTATGAACTAAGTATCTTTTGCTTTTGAAATAGGAGCAGTGTCTGGACATATATAAGAAGTACAATCCTTTTTTTTTTTTTTTGAGACATAGTCTCACTTTGTTGCCCTCAGTAGAGTGCTGTAGTGTCACAGCTCAAGGCAACCTCAAACTCTTAGACTTAAGCCATTTTCTTGCCTTAGCCTCCCAAGTACCTGGGAGTACAGGCCAGAAGTATAATCTTGATAAATATTCTCAGTGTCACTTAGTAGGCTTTAAAAAGTCATTTAGTATGATTTTTAAGATATATTAGTAAGTCCTTGAATTATAATTCTTAATCTCTTTTTGCATTTAATACATGTTCTGTCTTAATGGAATCTTTGAAAATACTATAAGGTGCTCTAATGTTGGAAAACATAATTACCCTCTAACAGACCTTCTGAGAATCCTAAGATAAAATTCACAGTATATGGGGGTAAATTCAAACAAGGAGAAGTGAGAATGTTCATATTTTTCAGGCCTAGGGGAATTGTTTCCTTCATATTTAATATACTCAAGGTTATTTAGATAGGTAGACTGAAATAAAAGTCACGTAACATTTGTTGATTTTAGACTTTGGGAGAGAAATGAGAAGGCCACATAGTCTATCAATATTAAATTTAAAAAGAACAGGACATTGAATGGAAAGAAAGGTGCCAGTACTTTAAAGACAAGATTATGAAAGGAGCACATAGTAGTAGAATTTTTTTTTTTTCTTATAAATGGAAGTAGAAGTTTCACATGGAAATTCATTTGGTATGTAGTTTTCCTCTTGGCAAAGAAAACCTTAACTTTACTGATGCTTAACAGGCAATTTCTAAATACTCCCTTTTGTAGTGCATATTAATAGTTTTAAATATAAGATAGTAACACTGCCTCTTCCTAGCTAAGACTACAGACAATCTTTCATCAAGGTGATCAGAATTTCCCCCTTTGTGTTCTTATTCCATCTTTCTGCCCAGACCATTTGTATAGATTGAGTAGTTTTTGGAATGAATCAGGTTTACTCTCTTCCAAGGCGAGAAGTTTTCTATTACGCATGACATATTTTGGTACATAGGAGGTGGGTTTTGTTGGAAAGATAGTTTTATGCTATCGTATTATATCCTTTTTACCTTTGAACTATAACCTCAGAGTTATTTTAAAGATCAGAAAAATATGATCTTTATCCCATGAAAGACATTTGTAGTGCCAAATTTGCCAACTTTGTTAATTTTACCCAAACTTTATTTTTGAAAAAACAGGACATTTGGCCAGGCGCAGTAGCTCACGCCTATAATCCTAGTACTCTGGGAGATAGAAGTGGGTGGATTGCTTGAGCTTAGGACTAGGAGTGCTTGAGACTGGCCTCAGCAAGAGCAAGATCCCCATCTCTACTAAAAATAGAAAAAACAAATACAATCAAACTAACCTGGTTCAAAAAACTAAAAAAAAAAAAAAAGAAAGAAAGAAAAAATCAGAGGGAAAAAAATCAAATCTATTAGGACTTAATTTATGGCCTAACATAGGGTCTATCCTGGAAAATGTCTCAGGGGCACTGAGAAGAATGTTGTTGGGGAGAGTGGTCGGTATATGTCTGTCAGATCTAGTTGGTTTATTGTATTATTTAAGTCCTTTATTTTCTCACTTATCTATCCATTATTGAAAGTGAGATATTGAACTCTCAACAATTACAGAAATGTATTTCTCTGTTCAATTATATAATTTTTTGGTTTGTATATTTTGACGATCTGTCATTAGGCAAATAAATGCTTATAATTAAAAAAAAAAATAGAAAAACCAGCCAGGTATTGTGGTGGGCACCCGTTGTCCCAGGACATTTAAAATAATTTCATGTATTTTCATGTGTGTCCTTTTCATCTGGTTTACTGGATGAGTGAGTTGTTTTTTTTTTCTCCTTAGTATAACAAAGAGAAAATTATTTAAGAGCAAAGAGAAAGCTTAGAGAATTGAAGACAATGGATCAGACTTTTAGCAGGAAAGAGGGACACTAAATGGGTTTACCAATTTTCTTGAAGAGGGCCCCCCCACTTTTTTTTTTTTTTTTTTTTGAGACAGAGTTTTACTCTGTTGCCCTGGGTAGAGTGCTGTGGTGTCATCAAAGCTCATAGCAACCTCAAACTCTTGATTTCAAGCGATCCTCCTTCCTCATCCTCCCCAGTAGCTGGGACTACAGGTGCCCATCACGATGCCTGGCTAGGTTTTCTATTTTTAGTAGAGATGGGATCTTTCTCTTGCTCAGGCTGGTCTCAAACTTCTGAGCTCAAGTGATGCCCCTTCCTTGGACTCCCAGAGTGCTGAGATTGCAGACATGAGGCACCTCTCCTGGCCAGGTTTACCAACTTTCTAAACTTCCTGAAATATAATTTAGAACTTTATCATATATTTATATTCTGAGGAGAGGTTACATACTTAGAGGCTCAAGGGGGTTGGTTGTTATCTGCCTAAAATTTGAGAATTATAAGGAAAAAGTATTATATGTAATTAGAGGTATGTGGTATCAATTTCTGGTGATTACTGAGCTGAAATAATGTGTTAATTTTTAATTTTGAAGCAATTCTAAATACAAAAGTTACAAGTATAGTACATATTTTTTGTCTGAAATATTTGAGATGAATGCTTCTTTTTTGCCCCCCTAAATAATTCAGTGTACTTTCTGTCCCCAAGGATATTCTCCTATATAACCATAATATACCACCAAAATCAGAAAATAATGTGTTTACACATACCCATACATTTACATCTGTATCTACCTATAATGTATTGAAAAATGTCAGTTCACATTGAAATGTCCAGTTTCCATCCATCAGTACAGGTGACATTTTAGTTTTCAACTTTTCCATATTTGTGTTGTCCCTCTAATTACAAGAAACCATTATCCTTCATGTGTGTGCTTTTTTGATCCATCCCCCTGTATATAACTAATCTGCTACCTCTGTCTGCCTCTTCCCTTCCCTTCTCTGATACAATGGCCCTGCTCACCCCTCTCAATGTTGTGAAACCCCATGCGAGGCCACGTTGTTCTTCCCATCTACGTTCCCTCTCACCCTGTTCAGACTCAAATACCTCATGCCAGGCCTTGCCCGAGACCCACTGGAAGCCTCATTCTGTAGGTTTTGATACCTTGCTCTGGAACATCATGGCTCTCTTCTAGCCTGGACAACCTATCTTTCTCAGCCCCACATAATGACTTTTGAATTGAGTTTTCAGCAAGAATGTGAAAGAGAAAGAGCTGAAATAATTTTGAAGGGTTTAAAAAGCAATACTTAACTGCATTATAGAATTAACTGATAAATGCATGGAAGAAATAATTGGATATTTTCTGATGCCTAAAAATGTAGAAAAGTTGGTAAAATCATAATTTTGAACTACTGTAAGAAAAAAAGACTAATGGAGATAAAAGCTCTGGAAAATATTAGCTTAGAAATGAAAAGTATCTGCGTATATATTCTGTTTTGCAGAATTACCAATATTTACATTTACATGCATTTTGGCAAACTTTGCAGAACTTTAGGATGGCCTCCAAATGTACTAACAATTGAAAAAAATAGGATAATATTTAGAAGGAAGAAAGTTTAGATTTGGGGTCTTCTGCCCTTGCTCTGATAAATAAATAATTGTGCATATCAAGAAATTAAGTGCAAAGCATGATATGCTGTTCATTCTTAAGTTGGTAATGATAGAACACCGTTAATTGTTATAGTAATTACAAAGGATGAGGTCTTCCATAGCATGCTTGTCATGGCCTAGAGCAGTGATATTCAACCTATGCACTGTGAGAAGAACTTAAATGTGCTGTGCAAAAAAAATTATTGTTTTTTTTTGTTGTTGTTTGTTTGTTTTGAGACAGTTTCACTTTGTCACCCTGAGTAGAGTACTGTGGTGTCATAGCTTACAGCAACCTCAAACTTTTGGGTTCAAGAGATCCTCTTGCCTCAGCCTCCTAAGTTTACTGGGACTATAGGCACCCACCACAATGCCCAGCTTTTTTTTTTTTTTTTTTTAGAGACAAGGTCTTGCTTTAGCTCAGGCTGGTTTCAAACTCATGAGCTTGAACAATCCACCTGTTTCAGCCTCCCAGAGGATTACAGGTGTGAACCACTGCACCTGGCCTGCTGTGAAAATTTTTTGAAGATTATGAGTTAAATTACTTTCAAAAGAATTAAAGCACAATAAATATATTCCTTTTTTAATTCTTTTTTTTTTTAAATCACCATAATTTAAGCATGCCATGGAAATTTATCTATAAACTTGGCAAGTGTGCCATGAGATAAAGGTTGAAAAAGCTGGTCTGCAGAATAGATTTTTGTTTTTTTTAGACAGAGTTTCACTTTATTGCCCTTGGTAGAGTGCTATGGCTTCACAGCTCACAGCAACCTACTGGGTTTAGGCTGTTCTTTTGCCTGGACCCCCTGAGTAGCTAGGACAACAGGCGCTTGTCACAATGCCTGGCTATTTTTTGTTGTAGTTTGGCTGGACCTGGTTTGAACCCGACACGCTCAGTATAGGGGGCTGGTCCTCTACCCACTGACCCACAGGTGCCACTGTGGAGAATAGTTTTTTTTTTTTAATCTTCATTTTATTTATTTATTTGTTTGTTTGTTTGTTTTTGAGATAGGAGCCTTAAGCTATCTCCCTGGGTAGAGTGCTGTGGCATCACAGCTCACAGCAATCTCCAACTCTTGGGCTCAAGCGAGTCTCCTGTCTCAGACTCCTGAGTAGCTGGGACCACAGGCACCCACCACAGTGCCCTGCTAGTTTTTGGTTGTAGCCATCATTGTTGTTTGGCAGACCCGGGCTGGATTTGAACCCGCCACTTTGGGTGTACATGGCTAGTGCCTTAGCCACTTGAGCCACAGGTGCCAAGCTGAGAATAGATTTTAATTGAATGATCAGTTATTTAGCCTACCTAAATTGACAGCAGCAGAGTGCCAGGAATTATGGACTGGCCTAATGATACAAAAATGATAGTGATCACTTCTACTCTCAAAGGAATTTCCAGGGAATTGCACACTACTAATTAAAATTTAATAAATATTCTATAATGTATAGCGTACATTTAAAGTGCCATTTAAGGAGTCAGGGGAGATATTTGGGTTTAATATGATTACATCTCGTTACTCTGGTGGATTAGAATCCTGAAACTAGTAACTCATTATTGTGCTTACATTTGAAATTTACAGTTAATTTTGTCAACTTTGTAGAAGAGCTCATTGTACTCAAGTTTTTGATTTATATGTTTGTCACACTATTAAAAATCAGCCTTCTGTATTTAAACTAACTTTGAATTCACCGTATAATACTAAGTAGAGCAGCTGTTATATTTGAATGAATATTGTACTTAGTTTGAATTTTCACTTTCTGTCACAAATGAGCTGTATGATCTTGGACAGATGACTTTGAATCTCAATTTTCTTATAACAAATATTTACCTATTTTTTTCTGAGCCAGCTACCATGGTATGATCAGAAAAATAAATAAAAGATCTGTGATAGGGTTCCTTAGGAACCAGGGAGTAGGAGATAGTGGTAGAGAAGAGACAGTTGCATAGTAGTGCTGTGGCTTGTATGACTACTACCTCACAAAGGGCCTGAGATAATTGTGTATATGAAGGTACATATATTCTGTATATATAATGTTTTTAATGTATAAACTGCATGAATGTTAATTTTAAGCCTATTTTTATTAGTGCATTTTCATGACTTAGTTTTAAGGTTCAAAACCAGGAATAAAGAAATGGTAATCCACAATTAGCCCTGTTTTTCTGCAATGAAAACTTGTTTTCTTCTTCTTTTTTTTTTTTTTTTTTAAATTTCAGAATATTTTAGAGGTTTGTGTGTTTTGGTTACAGTTTATTTTGTACATTTCAGGGCAAAGATAAGTGTGCCGTTCACCCAGAATGAGTGCTTTATACCCATTAGGTGTAAGTTAACCCAACTCCTCCTCACCCCCTCCTACTTTATTCCTATTGATTTTTATTTCTCTTTGTGCACATAAGTGTTGATCAACTAGTTCCAATTTAGTATTGAGTACATGTGGTGTTTGTTTTTCCATTCTTGAGACACTTCACTTAAAAGAATGGTCTCTAGATCTATGTAGGTTGTTACAGATGATAAGAGATCACCATTTTTTTATGGCTAACTAGTGCTCCATGGTATACAAATGCCATATTTTATTAATCCACTCATTTTGATGGGCATTTGGGTTTTCACCTCCTTGCAATTGTGAAATGTGCTGCTATAAACATTCGAGTGCAAGTGTCTTTATTATAAAATGTCTTTTTCCTTTGGATAAATACCTACTAGTAGAATTGTTGGATCAAATCGTAGGTCTGCTTTTAATTCTTTGAGGTATCTCCATGCTACTTTCCATAGTGGTTGTATTGTGTTGCAGTCCCACTAACAATGTAAGAGTGTTCGTTTCTCTCCGCATCCATGACAGCACTTGTTGTTTTGAGACTTTTTGATAAGAGCCATTTTCACTAGAATTAGTTGATATCTCATTGTGGTTTTGATTTGCGTTTCCCTGATGATTAGAGATGTTGAGAATTTTTTCATATATGTATTGGCTATTAGAGCATCTTCCTTTGAAAAGTTTCTGTTCATATCTTTTGCTCACTTTGTTTTTGCTGACTTGCTTGAGTTCTTTGTAGGTTCTGGTTATTAGCCCTTTATCCGATGTACATAGGTCATTATGATGGTTTTGGGATCCATGAAAATCTAGAAACATAAAATCCAGTCAGACGGTGGGCAGCATCTGTGGCTAAAGGAGTGGGGCACTGGTCCCATATCAAGGGTAGCAGGTTTGAGCACATCCCTGGCCAAAAACTGCAACCAAAAAAAAATCCAGGCAGACGGAAACAAATGAAGCCCTTCCAGCAACACTGATAAGCCAAGCCAGTTGAAACACATGGGTGAATCAGAAAATATACTGTCAACTAGTGTCTTGGAAGTAAAATAATAGACCATAACACAGTTCTGTCCTTGGCTGTACAGAAGCTTTTTAATTTAACGAGGTCCCACTTGTTTATTTTTTTTGTTGCTGTGGTTGGTTTTGAGGTCTTCTTCATGAATTCTTTCCCAAAACTGCAAAAGTTTTTCCAACATTTTCTTTTAGGATTCGTATATTTTTATGCCTTAGGTTATAAGTCTTTTATCTATCATGAATTAATTTTTGTGTATAGTGAAAGGTGTGGATTCTGTTTCAGTTTTTTTACATGTGGCTATCCAGTTTTCTCAGCACCATTTATTGGATAGGATTATTTACCCTAGTGTATGTTTTTGTCTACTTTGTCAAAAATCATGAATGTTGGCCACAACTAAAAAGAGGGAAATTCTTATTTTTTCCAAAATAAGAAAGACTAATAGTGTTCACAAGAATACTTGATTTAGGCTCGGCGCCTGTGGCTCAATTGGCTAAGGCGCCAGCCACATACACCTAAGGTGGCGGGTTCGAATCCCCAGCCCGGGCCCGCCAAACAACAATGATGGCTGCAACCAAAAAATGGCCGGGCGTTGTGGCAGGCACCTGTAGTCCCAGCTACTTGGGAGGCTGAGGCAGGAGACTCGCTTGAGCCCAGGAGTTGGATGTTGCTATGAGCTGTGATGCCATGGCACTCTACCCAGGGGGATAGCTTGAGGCTCCATCTCAAAAAAAAAAAAAGAATACTTGATTTAAGGGGGAATGTTCATTGAATGATCAATTAGAATTTGGAGAAACATTTAGACAGCTTATGAACAGCATCCAAACTGCAATTTCAGTTTAGCTTAGCAAAAGAACTTACAGAAACATAATGTACATCTTATGAAAGGTCCCTAGCCTAAGAGCAATGCATTTTATCACAAAATTGTAGTGATACATTTTTTGAATAATTAAACACAAAGAAAATTTTCCAAGTAAGCTGTTAGATTTTTCTAGTAACATGAGGATTAAAAATGTAGTTATCCATTTGTACTAGGATATATAAAGAATACTTTTATCTCAGAGTATAGCAAGAAAGACCATAATCCACTCTTGGGGGACTCCCAGCATGAGACATGTAGCAAGTACAAACTGAGTTGGCAAATGAGGAAATTATTGAGTGGCTGTTTGGAATGTTTGCTACTAACTACACAGCACAATCGTTACTTATGCACTTAAATGGTGGTACAATTACTGTAATTAGATTAAGTAACTTATTTTAATGTAAGTGCAGAGCCAGGTCATATAGAACCTATTGAGCTTGAATTTTAGGATTAGCATGTATGTCAGTCTGTGTGTTAAGGATACTCTAATAGATTTTGAAGAGATTGAAATAGTCTTATAGCAAATCCCAGATCACATTATGTATGGATATTTAATGTAATCTGGACTGTTCTTTATAGTTAAATCTAGATATCATTTATTAAAAACAAAACCAAAAATAGCACCCTCCCTTGGCAACACATGTTTATCTCCACACTGGTGGTATCCGCATTTTACAGACAGATGTAAAGAGATGTAAGGAAAGAAAAAATTCTCTGCTTTTTAATTTCTCGTCTGTTACTTAACTCCTTGATATTTTGCTTCTCCTTTTAATGGAAAACTGCTTTTATTAAAGGTCAGTAAAAGGCTTTCTGGTTTCCCATTAGTAGCTTTTTCTTTAACCTATTTGGCATTGTTGACTGCTTTTTCCTTGAAATTCTTCCTTTTTGTGATACTGCCTCCTAGATTACCTGGTTGTTTGAAGCCTGCTTTTTGAAGATCTCTTCTCACTGGCTGTCTTTAAAAATGTATATGTAACCTTATATGATCTTTTATTTACTAGATTTTCTTAATTTTATCTACCTTTCAGATAATTTTGAGAAGCTTCTCCAAAATATACCTAGAAAGATTTTCCTGGGCATTTTGGGCTTTGGGTTGGGGTGGGGTATAATCTTCTTTAGTGATGCTAATATGTATTCTAAACTGTAGTTTGGTGCTGCCTCATCTCTACTTAAGTTAATACTTGTATTTTAATAATAGTTAATGTTTGAGATTTTTAAAAAAATTTCAAGCCTTGTGCTAATTAATAAAATAACTATCTTGATCAAGGTCATAGACTTGTATTGTGATTGAGTTAGGATTTAAATCTGTACAAAACTGATTTCAAAACCCAAGAAAAATGAGGGAATCCACATTGTAGTTACCATCTTCTCTCAAACACAAGGCTGTCTTCCAGGCTCAACTCCGTCCGACACATGGCCAGATATCCTGAAAGGACTTGGCTTTCTTTCCTATATACTATTGTTGCAAAATGATAAAAGTGGCCTCTTCTGTCTACAAATGGAAAGTTTAAAAGCTTGCTGAAATGATACTCCATCTTTCAAAGCCTAATTCAGGCTGGTGTGATTTCTGTTTTCTGAAATTCTTTTGCTCTTGGGTATTATTCATGATCTTCATAAGATTGTACCTTGTATTATGGTTGTTTGCATGTCTTCTAACATAACTTAGCAATTTTTGGAGGCAGGGACTACGTCTTATCTTTGCATTCCCCATTTGTTTATTTGATAAAAATTTAGTGATTCTTGGGCAGGGCCTGTGGCTCAGTGAGTAGGGCGCCAGCCCCATATACCGAGGGTGGCGGGTTCAAACAGGGCCCTGGCCAAATTGCAACAAAAAAAATAGCCGAGCGTTGTGGTGGGCGCCTGTAGTCTCAGCTACTCGGGAGGCTGAGGCAAGAGAATCACCTAAGCCCAGGAGTTGGAGGTTGCCGTGAGCTGTGTGATGCCACGGTACTCTACCAAGGGTGATAAAGTGAGACTCTGTCTCTTTAAAAAAAAAAAAAAAAAGTAGTGATTCTCCTATAAAGTGTCAGGTACTATTTTAGTCCCTGAAAATCTAGAGATTAAAGACTTGGTTGCAGTTGAAGAGATGCTGAGTAAAACAAAGATAATCAAGTATCTTAAATTATAGGACTTCTCAGATTCTTTTACACATATTACAAACCCTGTAATATCCTAAAGGATTGAAAGCCCAAAGACCTGAATAACCTGACCATTACTATTTTAAATACTGTTGTGACTTTCTTTCAAACCTTATGAACAAACACTTCATGAATGTTTTATTCTTAGGCTTGAAATTTAACATTCTTGAATGATGATGGAAAGTGCTAGCTTTAATGGACTAGAACTCAAAGAAGTACACCAGTTATTTTAACCTGCTTATTATGTTATTTTACAGGCTCTAGTTAGTTACTCTCATTTCATAATTTGCATGAAGTATTTAACATCTTACTGTAATTATTGTAATTTTTTTAACAAAGAAAAAATTTTACTGCAATTATTTACCTTTAAAACCCAGTAAAATGAGAATGATAACAACATTGTTGCATATATAAGTAGATTTCGAAGTCAAATTTAAAGTTGATGTTAATTTTGGAAAACAGATTATTCAGAATTTAAAATATTGGTTATAAAGAAGTACAAAATGTTACAGATATTCTATGTTTCTTGATTGGCTTTGTTTTCTTAAACCACAGCTTAACATTATTCTGAAATTTGTCACTCTTAAATGTTTCCTAAATAATGCAGAGGTGACCTTGATATAGGTTGTGTACACAAATTCTGTGTATAAGTAGACTTAGAGTTGATAGCACTGATTATAGTTCTCTGCTATAATTGCATTAGTGACACTACTCCTTTCTAAACCCAATGAGCAAGGATCAGTTATAGTAATAAGTCTCTTTGAGAGTATGAGAACAACGATGCTATTTTTTTGTCTTATGGGATTATCTGTTATTTTGGTATGGAAATAAACATTACTAAATGTGAGTAGAACTTTAATAATTGAATGTTCAAAATCATGTGTAGTAGCCTCACTCACTACTTTTAATATTCCTTTTTATTTATTTTGAGGCCAGTACTCATCAGTGTCATTATGTAGCCAATCTTAACCTTTCTATTCTATCCCCCTGTCTTAGATGTTTATTCCCTTCCTGAGGCTATCTGTACTTTACCTTTGACTCTTATTCTTAGTAGTTGTGCTAGAATACTTAAATGGTAATCAAGTACTTTTCATTGCGGTCATCCCTTATTCAAGTGTCCACTATGTCATAGTATAGTTCAAATAAGGTCGCTTATTCCTCACAACAACTCTGTAGTGTTGTAGCTTCTGCTGTTAACCAAATTTCATAGATGAGGGCACTGAGGCACAAAGTTGTGATTTGCACAAGGTCACAAAACCAGTGTATTGGTGGATTTGGGATAAAAGATTGCAAAGAAATTTTAAACTCTAATCTAATGGACAACTCTAACCTTTACAAAGCTACTTTCTTTCCTACAATTAGGGGTACTTTGGAAGAAAAGTTTGAGATAATTTGGATTAAGGAGTATGGTACATAAGGAAGTACAGAAAGGGTTGGGATGCACTTAATTACACCTTTAGGGTACTTGGGGAAAATTTCTGGGGAATAATACTAGTTTTATCACACTATTGCCCTATTTCTCAGTTGCTGTTATTTTATACTCAGCTAACAAGTAAAAGGACTTCTCATTCATTACAAAAATAGTTTTTGTTTTTAGATTACTCACATCAGAGTCATACTGGTCACAATGATTACAGTAAGGTGACTTTGCTTATAGGAAATAAGTTTTACCAGAGTTATTTGCGTGACATTTTAGTAACACCTATAATACAATAATTAGAATCATTAAAACAACACAGCAGCCTACTGATGTCTCATTTGTATGAGTATGCTTAATAGGTTTTGACAAATAGTGTTTTAGAAAAAAATTCCCTGGATCAGTGTTTTTCTGGAAGGGACGTAGATCTAGTATTATAGATACTCTTTTTTGTTTGTTTGTTTCTTTCTTTCTTTCTCAACCTGCTAATGAGGAGGTTCTGATTTGGGGCCAGGGTAGAAGTGAGGTTTGATGTTAGAGATAGGTAGAGAGTACTTAATCCAACAAGATGAAGCTATTGAATTTAGGTTTTCTCTCTTCAACCTTTTCTAAAATTTTGATTGCTTTGTTTTTTACTTTTCCCATTTGAAACTCATTGTGTTAGTGCAGTAAAAGCAATGGGCCTGCTTTACCTGTTAAGACTAAATGGATGGGGACAAAGGGTGAGAAACTTGTTCTTTGACCTGCTCGGAATACAAAAAAGAAGTATAGCATGGTGGTTAAGGACATGAGCTTTGCTATGCAGATTAAGATATAGTCGTGCCATTTGGTAGAGGTATTTGTCCTTGCCAAGTAACTTCTCAGAGCTTTTGTTTATCTGCAAAATTAAATAATCTTTTAATCCTTTAATGATTAAAGTCAATGTGTATAAAGTGTTTAGCTCAGTCTTTCTTGGAGTTATCAAATAAAAATTAAGTGTTATTCTTGATGAAGATATTGGTAAAATATCACATGTTAACCAGTTTAGAAAATTATAGTACTTAGGAATTTGGGGACAGAGTTCTAATGGGTAAATGAGAGTAGGTATTTAAAAAATCTGTAGGACATGAGCTCTAGAAACTTACTGCCTGATGTTAAATACTGACTCTGCCACTTATTAGCTGTGTGATATTGGACAAGTTATTTCACGTCTTTGAGGCTTCATTTTTCACCTTTAAGTGGTAATGATGATAATACAGGTTGAATGTGCCTACTCCAAAAATTCAAAATCCACAGTACCCCCAAATCGAAACTTTTGAGTGTGACATTATGCTCAAAGGCAATGCTCATTGAAACATTTAGATTTGAAGAGTAAGAATACCAAATAGGTAAATAATTCAAATGTTCCAGTATCTGAAAAAAATTCAAAACACTTCTGATCTCAAGCCTTTGGATAAGAGATACTCAACTTGTAGTATCTACTTCACGAAGTTATAAGGTTTAAATGAGTCGATGCTTGTGAAATACTGATGCTGAGAAGAATTTATAACTTACTAGCTGTCAATTATCACTATTTCTGATGCATAGCATTTCAGTGCTAGAGGATTCAGAGATTCAGAATTCAAAGAATGACCCTCCAGGGACATTTGTCAGTGTCTGGAGACATTTTTTAGTAGTTACAGCTGGAGAGGAGGGGTTGCTGACTGGTTTCTAGGGGTAAAGGCCAGGGATGCTGCCAAGTATCCTTCAGACCACGGTTCTCATTGCCAGCATTTTCAATAGCCTGGGCCTGACACTTTCTTTTCGTTTGCTCTTTTTTCTCTTACTGGACTCAATACTCAATTTTCTAATTTTATTTTTGTAAAGGATCTCAATACTAATAATCATCATGTTTGCAGGTAGCTTGAGCTTGTTTTCAGACATTCTTCTTGATTGTCTTTGTGGCATAACATATCATTAACAACTCTTTAAAGAATTAAAACTTAAAATTATATAATTTATATTCCTTGTAGAAAAACTAATATGCAAAGAGGGAAAATTAAAATTTTTCATAACCTTTCTCTCTAACCCCTATTAGAAACTTGGTATCTTCCCTTTCAGTACATCCCCCCTCCAAGAAAGGCAAATAAGTATTTTTATTTTTAAGAATATAAATGCTAAAGATGTTTATTAAAAAGTGAAGTTCCATTTCCCTCCCTCCTTCAGTCCCATTTCATTATTTTTAAGTATTCCATGGGTTTCTGGAGGGCTAAACATTAAGTTGGTGCAAGTTTTCTAGAATTTATCTTTAATTTCGTGTACACCAGGCAGTCCCATGTGGATTTTTAAAAATGTAAATGGGCCTAATGCTACAAAAACTGTTCTGTGAATGTTTTTTTCCTTTCACTTAATATATTGTACATATATTCCTATTAATACATTCTTAGCAGTGATGTAGTATTCTATAGCATCTTTATTATGATTTATACAGTCCATTATTGCTGGATGTGGATGTTCACAATTATAACAATGGTTAAGTTCCTTGGATTTATAGCGCATATATAAATGCCTGTGTAAAATACATTTCTGAAAGTGAAAGTACTGGGTCAAAAGGCATGTGGATTTACTTTTTGATAGGCTACTAAATACTCTTCAGAAAAGCTGTGCCAGTTCACAGTTTCACCGAAAGTCACATTGGAGATTGACCTATTTCCTTTAGGCTTATTTTTAAGCATAAACTTTTCTCTGAATAGAACTTTAGTTAGATCCCTTAGTTTGTCATATGTTTTGTTTGTATTTGAGTAGTTTTCACCTAAGAGTTAATGAGAGACATTGTTTTATATCTAGCCAGGCGTATGAATTGTGTTATTCGTAAAAGGTGAAAGATTTATGCGATCTGAAGAGAAACCAGAGTATTGAATTGTGTTATTCGTTTGTTAAGTTTTAATTTCATTGCATTCAGAGAATATAATCTGTAGATTTCAGTGTTTTTCAGCATTGATTTATTTTCTTTGTAGCAACTTACTCATATATTCTATAGGTTTTAAAAGTATGTTTTCTTCTCTGGGTAGGAATTTTTGCATATATATTTGACAATTAAGCATATTAATTATTTAAATTATTTCTATTTTTAAACACTTGATTTATTTATATCTGGGAAACTGTTACTCCATTGTTAACTTCCTATTGTTTCTAAGTTTTTGCTTAGTATTTTGTGTTTTTAAAAATTATGTTGCTACTTTTATTCTTGTCTTTATCAGATCATACTTCATATTTAATTTCATTAAATCATATCACGGAAATAAATACTATTTAACAAATACTGTATACAGGGCACTGTATTTAGGTTTCATATGTATTATCTAGTTTATTTCTTACAATTCATACTACTGTGCTGATTTGATACATGGGGAAATAGAAAATTCAAGTATCTTGTTCACTATAATCATGCAATACAGGGTAAGGCTATGCCAAGAACTGCTATAATATGCTTTAGTCTAATTGTCCAAACCAGAATTATGAAAGTCATCTTAAGATTTTTCCCATTATGCCTCCTTTCCTCCTCTATTTCACCTGAGTTCAGCCCTAAATATGCCTTTAAAAAAAATTTTTTTTTTAAAGCTTTCTTCTCTATCAGTATTCAGGCCACTTATAGTTCTGAGGCCTTTGGTCCTGGAAACTAATTAGCAGTGCTGTGCCTGGAGCTCAAGTGTTTGTATTTTATGTAAATAAATTACATTGATATGAACTTCTGTTTTCTGCCTTTGAGTTCTTTCTTTTGTTGCTAAATTTTATTATCTCTGAAGATCCAGCTTTGTTGTCTTCTGTTTCTGGAAAACTTCTATAATTTCCATCTGATTTAGAAGTCGCTTTTCTGTGTTTTCTACAATCCTGAATATACCTAAAAGTAGCGCTCAAAGCATTTTACCTCCTCATTTGTCACTCCTACTAGTCTGTAAGTGCCATGAGAGTTGGAGTTCTATCTTACTTGGTTGTATCTTTGTTTCATTTCTGTTTAGAGGATCTGTCAAATTCTGCCAGGTATCTATTCATCCATTTTGTGAAAGTCCGTTGCTTACTTTTATCCTTTGCTACTACCATTGTGGAAGATAAGTTTTGACCTTTAGTTTCTGGTGTTTATTTTGCTAGTGGTCCACTGTGATGGTCAGTGTGGAGAATAAGCCTGCGTATTTCTTATAGAGCTGGTCTTATGGTGAATTTCCCTCATGTTTGCATATCAGCTAAAGATTTGATTTCTCCACCGATTTTGAAGCTTAAGTTTAGAAGGGTACAGAATTCTGGGCTAAAAATTGTTTTGTTTAAGAAGATTAAAGATAGATGACCATTTTCTTCTGGCTTGGAAAGTTTCAGCTGAAAAATCTGTCACCATGATGGATCTGTTCCTATAGGTCAGTTAGCACTTACTCCTGGCTGTTTGCAGAATTTTCTCTTTTGTCTTTTTAAAATTATTTTATTTTATTTTATTTATTTGAGACAGAGTCTTACTACATCGTCCTTGGTAGAGTGCTGTGGCATCACAGCTCACAGCAACCTCAAACTCTTGGGCTTAATTGATTATTTTGCCTCAGCCTCCCAAGTAGCTGGGACTACAGGTGTGCCTTCCACAACTCCTGGCTATTTTTCTCTTTTGTCTTGATTTTGGTTGGAGGGTGTCTTGGAGATGCTCTATATGTGTTGAGATGACCTGGTGTTTGATATCCCTCTACAAAGAGTGGTCTAGAATCTTCAGGGAAACTTGCGAAATTTTCATTTGTGGCATCCTTCAGTAGGGTTTCCATTCCTTTGGGATATTCTTTTCCTTCAGGGGTCCCTCTAAGTCTTATGTTTGAAGACTTCATGAAGTCCCATAATTCTCTGACTGAATGTTCTGCTTTCTCTCTCTTCTTTCCTGTCTCTTTAACTACCTGGGTCACCTCAGGAGCTTTATTCTCTAGCTCTGAGATTCTTTCTTCTCTATGGTCTAATCTGTTGTTGATACTTTCTACTGTATCTTTACATTCTCTGATTGATTCCTTTAATTCCTTAAACTCTGCCATATCCTTTCTATAGTCTTCATATGTATCATCCATTGTTTAGTTCTATTTCCTTTTTACTTTTCGTCAATTCCCTTTATTGCCTTTGCCATCCATATTTTAAATTTCCTTTCTGTCATTTCTGTTAATTCTTTGTAGGGTGGAATCCTCTGTGGTAGCTTCCTCGTGGCTCCTTCAGGAGATTGCTCTGTTTTGTTTTTTGTTGTCGTTGACAGAATTTTACTGTTGGTTCTTCCTCATTTATACTTTCTTCTTATTCATTTTCTTCCCCTACTTTTTCCTTCTCACTACATCCTCGTTAAGTTACCTTATCTCAGAGTTTAGGTGTTGGAAGAAGGGAAAAAGAAAAGAAAAAGAAAAAAGGGGGGGCTGAGAGGAAGAATTGAAGAAAAGGAGAAAAGAAGTACAGAAAGAGAGCAACAGGAGAAATGGTGGTGTTGGGCAGGGTATTATGGCCACACTGACAACTATAGGGGGTGCCAGTCTGGGCATGTCCCTCAGTGTCAGGAGCTCTTTACCAGCTGGGACAAAAGCAAGACCCCACCTCCGCCAAATACAGAAAGAGAGAAAAAAAAATCAGCAGTATATGTCAGTGGGGACCTACAAACCTAGAAGGACACCATAGATGGTGAGCTCTTGATCTTTTTGAGCCAGAGCCCACCACTCAGTGAAAAGAAAAAGAATGAAGAAAATTAAAAATATAATTATATAAGATAGAGGGAAAGAAAGGGATATCTTAGCTATATTGTATAAGAAATTTATGTGGGAAAGATGAGGAAAGTATAGAAATCTCTACCAAAAGAGATAAAAGAGAGAAAAATAAAAAAAGAATAAAAAGGTCTGGAAAACAGTAAGAAAAATGGAGGCGCCCTTGCCATTGGTGAAAGTAAAAATGAAAAAATAAAAGTAGAACCAACCAAACAAAATAACAACAACAAAATAAAACACAGCAAGAAAAAGAGAAGAAAAGAAAGAAAAACCTAAGGAAAAATTGGGAAAAGGACCAAAAATGAAAGATATGTGTGTGTGTTTATATATACAGCAATATATTGCCTGGATACCAGGTGGCACTGTGGTGTTAGGAGATTGAGAACACAGACTCGTTTTGCTATGAAAATTTTGGGCTGGAAGCCACTGTCTAGTTGCAGAGGATATGGTGTCCTGTCTTCTTGACTTAGTTGCTCTGAATCAGGGTCACTTCATCAGCTTTCAGTCTGTGCAGTCCTAAAGCTCTTGCCAGATTCCTTAGGAGGCATGTTACACACTACCTCCTGACAACATAGTGGCCTTCCTGAAATATGAGAACACTCAGTTCACCCCAAGAATGGATGCCTGAGCTCAGCAGGCTCACCAGAGCTGGTTGTGCACTCTAGGACTTTGTGGACTGTTCTCTCACATGGCCTTCCCACAATGGTGGTGCCCAGCTAGTAGCCAAGCAAATGGGAGATCTACTTTACTCGTATTCAATCCTTGCTGCTGAAGGTGTTCAAGTCCACTCACTTGTTTAACCCTTTCAAGGCAGCTCCAGTGAGTAGTATAGCCCCAAATCAAAAAATTTCGGGACAGCCCTTTCCTATGCCCAGTCCTCCACCAGCAGGCTGGCCAGTGCCTGCTTATCCCCAAGCACTTCTGTACTGGTTTTCCTCATCTCCAAATCTCACTATCTCCTGTAGTCCACCAGTGCTTCACTATGCCCACAGAGTGATGTCCCCCTTTTTGGTTTCCCCAGCCAGAGATAGCTGGAATTTTTTTTTTTTACTACCTTACTGTGAATGGCTAGTAAGAGGATTTCCTTATTTTAAAAGACTAGATTGTTTCTAAATAACACATTTTCCTTTTCCTTTCATTCATTGTTGGACACCTAACTTAATTGCCTATTGTGACTGTTGCGAATAATGCTGCAATGAATAAGGGAATACAGATCTCTGATACACTGATTTCATTGGGATTGGGACATCATATGGTACTCTTTATTTTAATTATTTAAAGGAACCTCCATAATATTTTCTATAATGGCTATACTAATTTATATTCCTGTCAGTAGTGTGTAATGATCCCTTTTTTTCCATATCTTCCTAATACTTGTTACTTTTTTTTTTTTGATAGTTATTTGGATTCGAATGGTAGCCTTTCTAATAGGTATGAGGTAATATCTCACTGTAGTTTTAATTTGCAGTTCTGTAGTGATTATTGATGTTGAGCCTTTTTCATATACTTTGCCATTTATGTCTTTTGAAAAATATCCATTCAGGTCCCTTGTTCTTGTTCTAGAATTGTTTTCTTATTATTGAGTTGAGTTCCTTATATGTTTTGGGTACTAACCCCTTATCAGATACATGTTTTGCATTTCTTGGGTTATCTCCTCATTGATTTTTTTTTTTCCCCCATTGCTGTGCAGAAGCTTTTTAATTTGATGTAATCCTGTTTGTCTATTTTTGCTTTTGTTGCGTGTGCTTTTCAGGGACAGTCAGAAACAATCCTTGCCCAGACCCCTGACATGGAGCTTTCCCCCATGTTGTTTCAGTTCTGTTTTCTTAATTTATCTTCTGTATGATTGTTATGTCTATTATTGAAATTGAAGTTTTGAAGTCTCCAGCAATTTTTATAAAACTGTTTCCTTTAAAATTCTATCAATATTTGTGTCACATAGTTTGAAGTTCTGATGTTTACAACTGTTATGTTTTATTGGTGATTTGATCCTTTTATCAAGGGGGCGCCTATGGCTCAAGGAGTAGAGTGCCAGCCCCATGTGCCAGAGATGGTGGGTTTAAACCCAGCCCTGGCCAAAACTGCAATTTAAAAAAAAAAAAAAAGGATCCTTTTATCAATATTTGTCTCTTGTAACAGTTTTTGACTTAAGTCTATTTTGTCTGATATTAGTATGGCCACCCCACTTCTTTACTGTTTGCATGGAATATCTTTTTCCAGCCTTTTCTTTCTTTTTGCAGTTTTTGGCTGGGGCTGGGTTTGAACCCACCACCTCTGGCATATGGGGCCAGCACCCTACTCACTGAGCCACAGGTGCTGCCCTTTTCCCAGCCTTTTTCTTTTAACTTGTGTGTCCTTAGATCTAAAGTGAGTCTTTTATAGATATCATGTAGTTTAGTCATGTTTTTTTAATCCATTATGACAATCTGTGCCTTTAATTGGAGAACTTTAATCAATTTGAATGTTAATACTAGTAAGGAAGAACTTTTTTTTGTTGTTGAAGAACTAACTTTTGCCAATTTGTTACTTGTTTTCTGTATGTCTCAGCTGTTTTGTCCTTCATTTCCTCTGTTACCTTCTCTTGTGTCTGATTTTTTTTTTTTTTGGTAGTGACACATTTTGATTCCCATCCTTTTTGTGGGATATGTGTGTAAGTATTTTCTTTATAGTAATTATAGGGATTATATATAACATCTTAAATATATTACAGTTTAATTTTTATACCAATCTAACTATAGTTGCATTGAACAACTGCTCTGCCCCCCGTTATGTTATTGCTGTCAGAAATTGTATCATTATACATTATGTACCCATTAACATAGATTAAAATTTTTTTTAATGCATTCAACATTGTTTCACACGTTTTGGTTGCAAACCAAAATGACAGTAACCCTGGTTTTTATTGCAGATCTTTTCCTATTACTTCATATTACTTTGAGTTTACTTTTATTTCAAGCTGAAGGATTCCCTTTACTAATTTCTTGTACAAAATTGAACTCCTTCAGTTTTTGTTTATCTGGGAATGTCTTTATTTCTCTCTCATTTTTAGTGGACAGTTTTGCCAGACACAGAATTCTCATTTGACATTTATTTTCTATTAGTGTTTTAAATGTATTATTCACTGCCTTTTGGCTTCCAAGATTCTACTAAAAAATTGGCTTATAGTCTTATTTTAGAATTTCTTCATAGCAACGTATCACTTTTCCCTTGCTTCTTTCAAGATTCTCTTTTTGTTTTGGTTTTTGATTACAGTGTGGTTGGTGTTGGTTAGGAATTTTTCTTATTGGTACTTGGTTGAAATTCTTGGACTTGTAGATTCATCATTTTCATCAAATTTGGGAAGTTTCAGTCATTATTTCTTCGCATCCATTTTGTTCTTCTAAAATTCTCTTAGTCTCTGTTTTCTTTTCTTCTTTCTTTTTATGTTGTGCTCATACTTGATAAATTCAATTGTCTTTTCTTCAAGTTTGTTGATTTTTTTTCTGCCTGCTCAGTTCTGCTGTTGAACATCTCTGGTGAGTTTTTCAATTTGGTGAGCATATTGTTCAGCTTCAGAATTTTTGTTCCTTTTTATAATTTCTCTTTGTTGATATTCTTATTTTTCTGATTCCATTAGTTCTTAGTCTATTTTTTCCTTTAGCTCTTTGAATGTATTTAAGACAGCTGTTTTAAAGTCTTTTGTCTAATAAGTCAAATATCTATTCCTCTGGAATGTTTTCTTTCTTTGAATGTACCATGTTTTCTGTATCCTTGTGTGCCTTGTGATTTTTTTTTTTTAAAGAGACAGAGTCTCACTTTGTCGCCCTTGGTTGTCACAGCTCACAGCAACCTTCAGGTCTTGGGTGTAGGCGATTGTCTTGCCTCAGTCTCCCAAGTAGCTGGGACTACAGGCACCTGCCACAACGCCTGGCTGTTTTTTGTTGTAGTTCGGCCGGGGCCGGGTTTGAACCTGCCGTCCTCAGTATATGGGGCTGGCGCCTTACTTGCTGAGCCACAGGTGCCACTTGTGATTTTTTATTTTTAAATTGTACATTTCAAATAAAGTCACCTCTCTCAATCTCTGTAGACTGGCTTTGTGCTGCGACAGTCCTCTGCAGAATAGCTGACCATGTCCTGTGTCTAGTGACCAGCCCAAGTGAAAGCTTAGGATCTTAGGACCTGAGCATATGTGTATGTATTGCCTGCGCCTGTGTGTAGCTTTCTCTGTTCCTTCTGTTTGCATGGCTGCTTTGAATGTTTTAATGTCCCAAAGTTTGTTTCCCACCTTCTCCTGGATCCTTAGATATTGTCTATTGTATCTTTGCTCCTGGTATCAACAGACTTACAGTGCCCCCAGAGTTTTCATAAATGGTGCCCACCCTTTCTCCCACCTGAGACCTCGTCCCAGATAGGCAGGAGAGGAACTAACTAGTCTTTCTGGCAGACAAAGAGGGGTTAACAGTGTTACAAATAAGATCTCTCATCCCCCATTGGATGGGGGAAATTGAGTTCCTGGTTGCTGTTTCCTTGAGATCCAGATAAATCATAGCAGTGGAGGCAAAAGCACAGAAAAATGCCACAAAATTTTTGCATGTGGCTTTTTCTTAAGTGTTTCCTTTGTTGCTATAGACCTTACTAGTTTCTGGTTGTTAATGATGTTTCTGTGAGAGAATGAGAGCTTGGAGCTTCTTCTTTTTTTTTTTTTTGCAGTTTTTGCCCATGGCTGGGTTTGAACCCACCACCTCCAGCATATGGGGCCAGTGCCCTACTTCTTTGAGCCACAGGCACCACCCTTCTTGGAGCTTCTTCATTTGCTGTTTTGCTGATGCTGCTCAAGAATGTTTGCTAAATTACAGAACTAATAGAATCTTACTGAAGGAAATGTAGTGCACACAGAAATGCAAAAAGCTAAGAAAAAAAATCTCACAAACACTTCTACCACACCAGAGTAGCCACTATTTTTATTTTGGTTTGTTTCTTTTCATGCTTTTCTTTTTCTTTATATCTTTTTTCCATTTGTCCACCTTCCTCTTGTTCCCCTTCTTCCTATGACTAATGAAAAGAGAAAAAATAAATATAAAAAATAAATTCTAAATATAATTTTAGTCAGTAAAGTATTAATTTTTTATAAGTATTAAACCCTCCATTTATGTTTCTAAAAGAAAATATTGTAGATATTTCTGATGATCTCCAAATGCTTGTTTTTATTTTAGTATTTCTTCCTTTATTTAAAGAGTTAAGAAAGAAGCAGGTAGGACAACCTATAAATTACTTTCTAGGGATTTAGATGTTTCTGGTGTTTTTTTTTTTTTTTTCCAGTTTTTGGCCAGGGCTGGGTTTGAACCCATCACCTCCAGCATATGGGGCCAGTGCTCTACTCCTTTGAGCCACAGGCACCATCTGATGTTTCTGGTATTTTTATGTCTAATAAAAAGTGGTGTCCCTGTAGTCAAAGGCCTAGTTACAGACCACCTGGAAAGGATCTTATCTCTTTTGAGAGCTAATATATAAAGAACTCAGCCTGTATATACAGTAGAACAGTGGTTCTCAACCTGTGGGTCATGACCCACAGGAACTGTATTAAAGGGCCGGGGCATTAGGAAGGTTGAGAACCACTGCAGTAGAATCTCTGTAGTTGACCACCCTCATACATTGACCACATCCTTAGGTTGACCTAATTTTCATGTACTGCATGTATGTATCAGTACAATAAGCCTCGTTCCTTATGTTGACCACTTCAAATGTTGACCAGTTTGTTATAGGCCCTTGAATGGTCAACATACAGAGATACTGTTGTATTAATATTGTGACATTAGTTATTTAGACTAAAGATGCCTATTATTCTAAGTAAATTATTAACAATAAAGAGTTGTGTGCCATATTAATTAGAATATGATTTAACTTTGTGTTATATATGTTGCAGTCATTTATATTTAGGTAAAAATTAACTGTACACTTATACTAGTTACTGTACACTAGACTATGTGTACTAGACTAGACATGAAGAGTCAAAGAAGAGTATATGATTAGAGTAGAAATCATGCCCTAGATCCCTCCTTTCCTACCTCCTACCTTAAGCAGAAGTAGTATAAAAAGTAACTATTGGCTCGGCGCCTGTGGCTCAAGCAGCTAAGGTGCCAGCCACATACACCTAAGGTGGCGGGTTCGAATCCCCAGCCCGGGCCCACCAAACAATAATGATGGCTGCAACCAAAAAAAAAAAAATGGCCGGGCGTTGTGGCGGGCGCCTGTAGTACCAGCTACTTGGGAGCCTGAGGCAGGAGACTCGCTTGAGCCCAGGAGTTGGAGGTTGCTATGAGCTGTGATGCCATGGCACTCTACCCAGGGGGATAGCTTGA